>VMDO01002168.1:0-176806 GCA_007922755.1 Pedetes capensis
ATGGTGGTGGTGGCGGTGGTAGTGGTGGTGGTGATGGTGGTGATGGTGTTTTTGGTGGTGGTGATTTTGGTGGTGATGGTGATGGTGGTAATGGTGGCTTTGGTGGTGGTGGTTTTGGTGGTGATGGTGGTGATGGTAGTCGTAGTGGTGGTTGTGGTGGTGGTGGTTTTGGTGGTGCTGATGATGGTGGTGTATTTAGTGGTGATGACAGTGATGGTGGCAATTGTGGTAGGTGGTGATGGTGGTGGTGGTGGTGGTGATGATGGTGGTAGTGGTAGTAATTATGATAAAAAGAAGAAGAAAAGAAGAAAACCTTGAAATGTTATACTTGCAACAACCCTACGTGGAGGATACAATTATCCCCATTTAATAGAAACTATACAGACAGACTGAGGTTATATACCTTGCTTGGCTCTCAGGTAGTACAGCTGGAATTCCAATCCAAGTAGCCTAGCTCCAGAATATTCATTCAACCAAAAGACTATTTTAACTTTGGCCAACTTTGGTAAGTATCTGTTTTGCCATTTATTAACTAGCCATACTCATAACTGCTACCTTCCATTCTAATATTTTTCTGGGTACCCAATATTTTGAGTGCCATGCAAGGAAGATCCTTAGTATGCAGTGAAAAGTGATTAGATTTCAAAATACTCTTCTAAATGCAGGATCAATGGTGGCAAAGTGCCACAGCGTGCATATTTAGCGAAGGCAAGGTAGTCAGTTCCATAATTGACTTTGTATGTACCTTAGAAATCAATATGACTTGATATGCATATAGAAGGTGAAATCAGAAAAAGCAAATCATTACAAAAAACGTAGCTAGATCCAGTAATATATGGCTATAATACTAACAACTTGGGAGGCAGAGGCAGGAAGGTTGCAAGTTCAAGGCCAGGCAGTTTGCACAACTTAGCAAGACCCTGTGTCAATATAAAAAATGAAAAATGGGCTAGGGGGACAGCTCAGTGGTAGAGCACTTGCAAAGTATACCCAAGGCCCTGAGTTAAAAAAAAAAAAAAGGTTAAAAAAAGTAGATAAATCTCTAGATTGTCTTGAAGAAATATGAAAACAATCTCAAGTTGAATTATAGAAGAACAAAGATAGGGTGAAGAGAAAATGTCAAGACTGCCAAGTTATGCAAATATTTCACCAATCTCACCATGCCCCTACAATGAAAAGGTCATGGCATTCACTCTGCCAAACAAAGGTACTAAGTATTTAACATTAAGCTAAGAGCTTTGAGTTAACTGAGAGGATTTCTACGAATTCCAAGTCAATGCCAATGACTTTTCAAATTAAGTCCAGGAGCAGCTGCCCGCACGGAATAGATTTGGAAGCCTCAGTCCATTTTCTAATTGACTGAACAAAATGAGGTCTCCGTGGCAGCTCATCCTTCTAGAATTTCCTGTTTCTCGCTTCCACAGTAACTGTTAATTGAGTTACCAATTTTCACAACATGTACTGAGGCCAAATACAAGTCTGTCTGGAAGAAAGCAACGGGCACTGGGTGGTGGTGGTTGTTGTTAGGTGTCGTTGAGTCCATATCTGACTCATAGCAACCCTGAGTACAACAGGCGAAACACTATTGTCAGTGCTTCTCTGCTGTTCATAGAGTTTTCAATGGTGGATTGACTTTTGGGAGTGGATTATTGGGTCCATCTCCCAAACCTGAAGCACCTAGTGTTCCCAGGCAGTCTCCCATCCAAGTACTAACCCGGCCCGACCCAGCTTAGCTTCCAAGATCTGGCAGCACTGGGTTAGGAGTCCGAAATCCACAGTGCTGGGCTTGAGTCACCCCTGCACCAAGCCTAGACCACAAATGAGGGCCACGGAAACAAAACAGGAAAGAAGCATCTTGCTGTATAGAGCAGAACAGCACTTAACAGATGGAGGGCTACAAAGCTGCCCCAGGACCCGTGCCGTGCAGGCAGCCCAGCTTGTCTGGAAGATCCTCACTGTCCCTTCCCCCAGCCCCCTCTCTACTGCACTGAACGATTTCAGCAGTCACTTTTCACTGCAGAAGTCTAAGGAAAATGGGAAGTGGTTCAATCTGCTACGCCAAATCCGAGAGGACAGTGCATAAAAGGATCTGAAGTGGGTGCCTCTTTGGTCATTGAAAGTAAATTTCGGTCAAGTTCAGTACAGTTCTCTAAAGGTTAAAGAAATAAGCATTTGTCGTGATTGAGGTGCACAGTTTATAGAGTCCCCGGTGGTGCAGACAGGGCCTGTGCTCCTAAGGGCCGCACTGATCTGCCGCCTTCTGGCAGTATTGGAAGGAACAGGGAGAACTAAACAGAGCCAGCATTCCATATACCTTTATCCATTATCTCTGCAAGTAAAGGGAGTCCCTGAAGGCTTCAGAAAGTTGGTAGGGAGAGGGGTTGAGGTGTGGAATTAGGAAAAATACAATAAAGAAAGCATTTCAGAGTGCCAGGAGATCATTTGCAACAAGCTGGAACCTCTTCTCCCTGCTGTCTTAGGATATTTATGATCATGATTTTCTGTCTCTGTCACCACCACAAATACAGAAGCAACATTACAGGAGAAGGGTGTTTTCGACTTCCAGGGTTTTTTCCAGTTTGTGCTCCGAGCTTTTGTTTCCTGATTTAATAAAAGTTGGGCTGCAACCAGCTTCTGTTGCCCATTTAAATAGAAGAAACGGACTGAAGTCGCTCCTCACAATGACCTGTCCAGCCAGGGCTCCAACCGCTGCTCTTTTTCTCTGTGTACGTGAGGAAGAAGTCAGTGGCCTGTCAGGGGACTCATCACCCCGAGGACAGAAGGTCCCGTCAGCCGGTGCGCTCCCTCTGCTGCTTCTCCTTGTTTAACCTGAGCCAATTAAGCCCTGCACTACCATTAATTGTCACAGCAGCCCTTTCAGACATGAGGAAACGCATCTGGCAATCACCTTAAATTAGCCTGCAGCCCCTCTAAACAGCTTTAATTAAAGCCACGGCTGGCAGGGACTCTGTCCAGGTCGTGTGCCTGGTTACAAATTCAGTGTCACAGGTGTGGCAGGGACAGGACACTTATTAATCCTGGAACCTCAGGGTCTTGGCCAGGTCAGACTTGGAGTTTCTGTAAACACACGTGCACGTGAGCTGGTCACTGGGCGGGCCCCGCAGTCAGTTCACCAAAACAATCAAGGCAAACATCGCTGCAGGTTCGGAAGCTGATCCTGCCAAACCTAGACCGTTAGATCGCCATTCAGGGCAAAAGGCACCCAACCGTTCTCCGATGTACTGAGCAAGGTTGCACACGCGGGTTACCATTCAACCCTCTGCTCCAGGAGAGCGGAAAACTCGTGGGGACTCTCTCCATAGAGTGCTCCTAGGACCACCTCAGACTTGGAGACTCTCAATAACGACCATAGCATGGTCTAGAAAGGACACTATCAGGAAAACCACCGTCCCAGATGCCTCACTGGGGAGACACGTGTGAACTGCTAAGTAAGATGCACTCACATCTGCTTTGACCTGGGTTCAAACCCAGTTCTCCTTGGTAGCTAACCCTGATCAGGTCCCTTAGCTTTCTGGGGACGATAACCCTTGTCTCCACGGGTAATGGTGAGAAGTAACAGAGGTGGTATGTGGAAAGAACATGGCAGAGGTCAGATGTATGGAAGCAGATGGTAAGCCACAGCTGTTTAAAAGAGGTTGTGAGGTTGGGGACACCTTTTAGGTTATAGCAACTTGCCAGTGGTCTTAGAGATGCCACTTCACTTGGTTCCCAGTCTTCACAGCCCTGTTTTCAAAATTTCTTCTCAAGTCTCATCTTTTTATTCATTGGTGAGAAAACCAAGAAGTTCTGATGAGGGTCCATACCTCTCCACCAAACCAAAATGTGTCCACACTTTAAGTCACCCTCTGCAATGATTTTTCCTTCTCTGCTGCCTTCCTTCCCTGCTTCCTTCCTTCCTTCCCTCCTTTCTTCCTCCCCCCCCCCCTTTTTTTTTTTTTGCAGTACTAGAGATTGACTGGGAGAAGAACCCAGCAAGCCACTCCCAAAAATCAATCCACCATTGAAAACCCTATGAATAGCAGAGAAGCACTGACAGTAGTGTTTCGCCTGCTGTATGCAGGGTCACTATGAGTCGGACACCAACTTGACAGCACCTAACAACAACAACAGAGATTGACTATGGCCTTACATATGCTAGGCAAGAGCTCTACCACTCAACTAGATCACCAGCCCTTTATTTATTATTTTTATTTTGAATCAAGGTCTTGCTACGTGGCCCAGGCTGACCTTAACCTTGGCATCCTCCTGCCTCAGCCTCCGGTGTAGCTGGGATAACAGCTGTGCATCACTGTGCCCAGCTCCCCTTCCTTTTGAAAGAATATTCTGCTCTTCATCCCACACCTTCCTGTCTCCTCCATGATCTTCTTCTGTCAAAGGATGAGGGGTTAGTACTTTCTTTTCATGTGACTCCTTTCCTGCTGGACTATGTTGTTGTTATTTGGTGCCATCAAATCAGGTCCAACTCATAGTGATGCTATCTATGTACTACAGAATGAACTATCCAACACTGTGCCTGCCCAGCACTATGCCAGTGCTCCTCTGATATCTATAGGATTTTTGAAGGCTGATTGTTTTGGGAGTGGGCTGACAGGTCTTTCTCACATCTTTGAAGTGCTAAAGGTTGAACCCAGAGAATCAGAGCACACAGAGCAAGCATTCTACCAACTGAGCTAAATCCCAACCCCACCAGGCTATGTAAACAAGCTCAAATCCACCCCCTCAAATGACAATCAAAGTCAGAACTAAACTAAAATCAGCCTTTAAGTAATTTCTTCTCCACTCTTCATCCTCCCCTACCAACCTCTCGGGGGAGAAACCACAGCCCCACCCCCACTGCCCCTTTCCCCCAGCCTTTCCCTGCACCGTTCCATCTCTGCTCACGCTGACACCAGCTTTGTAGTTAGCCTACGTGGAAATGGATATTACTTTCCTTCTCCTTCATTCTCCAATTGGAGAGCTGAAAGCTACATGGGTAGAAATGCTTACTCTGTCCAGCTAGCTGCAGGATGCACAGTGCTTCATTCTCCAGATGTCCTTATGGTGCCATTTGTAAGCACCATCCTGGTGGTCTGGTCTGTCCTAGTGAACTATGCATTCTGTGAGGCTCATCTACCTCGCATTCTTAGCACTTGCTACAGGGGTTTGCCTAGATGCTCAGTAACACAAGGGCAGTATCTCAGGAACGGCCAGCCAGAGCTGCTCTGCAGCCCTCCAGCCTGGCTCAAGGCCCACCACCTCTCACCTGCACTTATCGGATGAGCCTGTGATTTGTTCATCTTGATTTAGCTGATTCATTTGCCCAACAAATACCCACGGACTGCCTTTCTGAGCCAGCTCATCTTCTGGACACCGGAAAAATAGCAATGTGTGCTTAGCAGAAGGAGCGCAACCAAACACGATTCAAACACACGGCAGGTAGTGCCGAGGGCTCTGAGGGGAACACAGAGCAGGGCAAGCAGCATGGAAAGGGCCAAGTCTTGATGCACTTACAAAGAACAATGAGCCTGGCAGGTGGGGCATGGGGCACATAGGGTAGGCAGGGGTGGGAGGGGTGTGCGGGAGGGGACTTGGAAGCCACAACAAGAAATTTGGAGTTTATTCAGAATTACGGGAACCAGCAGAAGAATTTGAAAAGGAATCACAATTTATGGTCCCCAAATCCACCTCTGATCACATTCTTCCAATATTAAAAGTTTTCACTTGCTTGCTACTTCCTAAAAAATAGTGTCCAGGTGCCCTTGCTTGACATTTAACGTCCTCTGTAATCCAGGGGCTCAAGTTTCTCACACCCACTTTCTGCTTCAGCATCACATAAGGATCATACCATGATCACACCACGATCACCCAGAATCATGTCAGGACCACACTAGAATCACATCAGGATCACATGATAACCATATCACAATTACACCATAATCACACCAAGATCACACTAGGATCACAACTACATCATGATCATACCAGGATCACACCCGGATCACACTACAACCACATCACAATCACACCATAATCACACCATGGTCACACTAGAATCACTCCAGAATCACGTCGGGATCACACTGGAATCACATCAGGATCACATGACAACCATATCACAATCACACCATAATCACACCAAGATCACACTAGGATCACATCATGATCATACCAGGATCACACCCAGATCACACTACAACCACATCACAATCACACCACAATCACACCAAGATCCCAACATGACAATCACACTGTGGTCACACTAGAATCACTCCAGAATCATGTCAGGATCATATCACAATCACACCAGGATTCACACCAAGATCAAACTAGGATCACATCACAATCACATCATGCTCACACCAGGATCACAGCACAAACACACCAGGATCACACCTGGCTCACACCATGATCACACCCCAATCACACTAGGATCACACCACAACCACATCACAATCACACCACAATCACACCAAGATCCCAACATGACAATCACACTGTGGTCACACTAGAATCACTCCAGAATCATGTAGGGATCACACTAGAATCACATCAGGATCACACCACAATCACATCATGCTCACACCAGGATCACATCACAATCACACCACAATCACACCAAGATCCCAGCATGACAATCACACTGTGGTCACACTAGAATCACTCCAGAATCACGTTGGGATCACACCACAATCACACCAGGATCGTATCAAGATCAAACTAGGATCATATCACAACTACATCATGATCACACCAGGATCACACCAGGGTCACACCAGGATCACACCAGGATCACACCACAACAACACCAGGATTCACACCACAAACACACCAGGATAACATTAGCATCATATGAGGACAATACTATGATCACACCACAATCATACCACAAACACACCAGGATCACACCTGGATCACACCAGGATAACATCAGCATCATATGAGGACCATGCTATGATCACATCAGGATCACACCACAATCACACCAGGATTCACACTAGGATCACATCACAATTACATCATGCTCACACCACAATCACACCAGGATCACAACAGCATCATATGAGGACCATGCTATGATCACATGAGGATCGCACCAGGATCACATCACAATCACGCCACAGCCGTTTACAGAATCTCACTGTGTTGCACCACACAGCAGTCAGGAGTGCTTCTGAATGGAAGCCACAACCTGTGGTCGTAGTTTGGGCTGCTGTAACTGAATACCATAGACTGAGAGACTTAAATAGTTATTCCTCACAACTCTGGAAGTGAAGAAGCCATAGGTCAAGGCCCCAGCAAACCTGCACTGGAAGAGAGCCTTCCTGGTTTTCAGATGGCCATTGGCCATTCCCTTGATGTGCCCTCACATGGCTGAGAAGAACCATCCCTCCCATCTCCCCTGATGAAGGCCCTAATCCCATTCCTGAGGTCCTGTCCTCCTGACCTCCTTAGCCCCCAAAGCCCCTGCCTCTAGCACTGCCACACTGCTGCCTACCAATGCAGCACGTGAATGGGTTGCAGCCAGTCTGTAACACACGTTACAGATTTTCTTTTCTCACAGGACCCAAAGTCTGGAGACAGAGTCTCCAGGAAGATCTGGAGATACTTTTGCTGTGTAGGCTCTGTCTTCCTGCTTTCTACTTTGCATAAGCCAGTCGCCTCTTGGTGATAAGGTGGCTGCTGACACTCGGGCAGGGAGGGGGAAGCGTGATACCCGGGGTACCTCAGCTTTTCAGCTGCTACAGGAAGGATTCCCTGGAAATCAACTTCCTCTTACTTCCCATTGGCCAGAGCTAAGCCACATGACCAGCTGCAAAAGAGGCTGGAAAATTGGGGAACTGGTCATGCGGCTTGTGTGGCTCCAAACGCAGGGTCCTAGGAGGAAGGAGGGGTGAATCCCACAGGCCACCCGCCGTGCCTTCGCCCCCCACGTGTTTTCTTCCTTTCCCTTTACTTTTTACTTAGAGACGTGAACGGCAGAAGAAATGTGTTACCATCTTCTCTCAAATGCTTCACTGTGCAAATTATTGCCAGGAGCAGGAAGAGGCGAGAACCAGGCCACAAGCACAGATCCTGCAGGGAGCGTGGGTGGCGCGTGGCCTCCCTGCCGCCGTGCACTGGAGGCGTGGGAGGTGGGCGGGCACCTGAGGCCTCGGGACTTCGTGCCACCGAGGCGAGCGTCAGCAGTTCTTCTGGGGGATCAGAGAAAGGAAGGGCAGTGTGGCTGCAGCGAAGGCTGAACCCTTCACCCTTCCCGATGGGGAAGAAAAGACTCGATGTGTCTGTGGAGCGCGGTACCAACTGTGAAAACAAAGGCTGGAACGACACGGAGCCGGGCGGAAATCCAGAAGGGAAGCAGCAGTTTTCGCTCTTCACCGTGTGGCCCAAGCTACACCTGCACGCGAGGAAGGAGGAGGGACGGAGGGGCCTGGAGGATGGGTGGGGTCTGCAGCCTAGGTCCCGCACCTCCCGGCCTGAGTGTGGAATAGAATGGAGTAAAATAAACTGCCTCCTCTGAGAGAGACAGACAGAGAGGAGAGAGAGACAGAGACAGAGAGACAGAGAGAAAGAGAAAGACAGAGAGACAGAGACAGACACAGAGAGAAGCAGGGAGAGACCCAGAGAGAAACAGAATGAGAGAGAGACAGAGACAGAGAGACAGACACAGAGAGACAGAGAGAAAGAGACAGACCCAGAGAGAAGCAGAGAGAGAGACAGAGACAGAGGCAGACACACAGAGACAGACACAGAGAGAGACACAGAGAGAGACAGAGACAGAGAGAGAGAGAGAGAGAGTGCGCACGCGCTCCCAGAAGCGTTTCGTGTAGATTGTCTAGTCCTCACAGCACTCATGTGTCAGAAATCCTCATTGAAGAGGTGAGCCTAAGACTGATCATCCTGTCCAGGACTCTGTGCACCCCACACCCAGGCTGCCTGCTCAGGAGGCGCCCACTCTAGGCACAGAGCGCAGCCATGTGGACCCCACAGGGCAAGCCCAGAGCGCCCCTTCATTCACCCACCTCAGGTCTCATCATCGATGTGACTTTCTAAAGCAGGACAGCGCTTTAGGGAGCTAAAGACAGGACACCTACATTCCTCTTTGCCCTTGCTCAACTCCCACACTGACCATCATCAGCTCATCTAGGGAAACTGAGGGCAGAGATGGCTCTTCAAGACCCAGAAGGCCACTGAGTCGAGGCAAAGGGAAAGGAAGAGCGCCCCTCCGTCAGGACCCAGGTCCTCCCCTGGCTCTGCGATGGTGGCGCCTCTTTCAGCAGCGTAAAGACAGCTAAACGATGACATCTCTGCTCATTCCGTTCACCTTTACTAGAAGCCACAGAAGCACCTTCGGGGCTGTCTGAGTAAAGCGATCCTTGGAGGGAGGTGGAGCAGTTCTGAGTAGCCCAGAGTTAACCTCTAACAATAGCCAATTAAGTCACGGGTCCCTTCTGTTGCTGCCCGAATAGTTTTGCAGGAGGCAAACCCTGGTTATTTTCTTTTCCTTTGCTCTAACTGGTATCCCCTGGCCTTTCTGCCGTCACCTTCGCAAACATCCAGAGCCCTGGCCTTCACGTCCGGGGGAGCTACCTCTGCTTCCTATTTAGCACCCCATTAGCCCCTTCTCTGGCAGACAGCAGCTGGGCATGGAGACGGGCAGGGATATTGGGCACTACCTGGGGCTGGTTCCGGACTCAGCGTGTGTCCTGCCTGTGCCTGTAAACTCCCTGCCTACTGCAAAGAGGGGAAAGGGCATTCTGTCCCTCTTCCCCTCCGGAAGGCGAGGTGAGAATTGATGCAAAGCCCCCAGGCGTCCCTGGAGGAGGACACCCCACCCCGGCCAGGCACTGTCGTGTCTGTGGTGTTGGTGCAGGTGGGAAAGCAATGTGCCAGATCCTGTCACGTCCACTCCCTCGGGTTCTTGCTTGTCCCCTGTGAGAGCAGGGGAGGAGAGGACAACGGGGAAGGAGGGAAGGAAGAAGGAAGGGGAAGGAGAGAGGGGCTGAGAGGGCAAGGAGAGGGCAGGGCATTCGCATCAACAGTTAAGGTCAGCATGATCCTAGCCTTTTCATGGCGCAAAAGGAAGTGCTGTGGGGCCCCTTTGCTTCCAAGGGAGCTTGCCTTGCCTCCCTGAGCCTGCAGTCGACTAGAAAAGGGACAAGTCCTTGGAGCATCAAACATTGTAAACACCTTGAGGCGGACCATGATGGGAAAATACATTTCCTGTTCTTATCACGGCATGACAGAGCTTCTGGCTGGGTTCTTTTCTCTTTCTTACCTAAGAGTTTCTATAAACATCCCACTTCTATTAAAACAAGATATTTCCCCCATCATCTTTAAGAATCCAGAACTGTTTGGATATTCATTAAGAAAATTCCAGGCGCCGATTTCTGTGTCTGAGTTTCTATGCCTGAGTGAGGTGTGCATTTTGGATCTGATGTCTGCTGTTGGAATGGTGCTCTTCCTGCCCGGTATGTTATTCAGCTTCTCAGAGTAAAAGCCTGGATTCAGAGACTTGAGACGTTGTCCCAGGTAGTGGCTTCCTTATTTGACCTCTCTGTATCAGCTAAACCTAACTATGCAGTGACATGAGTTCCATCTGGAATAAGGCCGTTTAGATTTTCGAAAGAAGGGTGACACTAGGAATCAAAGGCATTCTTGATCATGGGCAGAAGGCCAGGAAATCCCATCTGGAAACATTCAGACCAACCAGATATGCTGTGGCCAAGTCTCAAGCAATTGAAAAAGCTGAGTAAACTCCAAGAGCATTAGTTTGGCCTTTTGTTTTCAAGAGAAAAGAAAAAAAAAAAAAAAAAAAAAGCATGGGCCAGGGCTTAACTTGGAACAAATGCGATCATTTGCTAAGCAATATCTTAACTGGATTGTCACATTAAGTATAGAAATTTCTTCTCCTTAGAAAAAATACTTAGAATTAACTGCAAACGAAAAAAGTCCCATATCACTAAACACTTTATGTTAAGCCAATCATCTCATTCTTCATAGGCAATACCACCATGACAATCATCCACCAACTTGTCAGCGCACAAAAGCTTCCCAAAAGAAATTTCCAAAAATAGGATGAGGCCAAGTCATCAGCTTTCCTGAAACATGCTGCTGCTAAGGAAAGCTTTCCTACAAGGTAAGAGTAGTAGTGATAAGTAATCAATTCAAAGCCCGGAGCCAGTTTGCACATCTGCACTTTCTAACCACACGTACCACACCGAACTTCATTGCGACTTAAGATATTGCCACAAAGGATGACAGTCATGAGCTCTGTGGAACAATACATCATTCTACAACTCCATGCCATTTGTTCAGATTCCCCAGTCCAGTACCATTTAACAGGCATGTTAACAGGCATGTGCACACACAAACACATGTTCACTTCTGCAGCCTTTACAATAGTAAAGAAAGCAGTAATGAAAGGTGGGGAAGTGTGTATTCACAGTCACCTGCTCAGAGAGGGCAGGGAAGGAGCAATAAATGTGGACAGAGGACTGAAGGGAACCCACTGCAGTATCCATCAGGCCTGGGACTGTAGCTTGTCATTGCTGCTGCTGTTAGGTGCTGTCGAGTGGGTATCCGACTCATAGCGACCCTACATACAACAGGTGAAACACTATTGTCAGTGCTTCTTTGCTGTTCATAGGGTTTTCAATGGCAGATTGTTTTTTGGGAGGGGGTTGCCGGGTCCAGCTCCCAAGCCTACAGCACCTGCTGTTCCCAGGCGGTCTCCCATGCAAGTACTAACCAGGCCCGACCCTGATTAGTTTCCGAGATCTGATGAGGTCAGATGCCACAGTGGTACAGCTGCAGGCAGGCCTGTCATAGTCATAGAATAAACCAAAGAACATTGGCTTTAGAACCCAAGTCTAGAGTTTCACTCTTACATCAGATGGTTGCCATCTGGATATCTTTGTCCAAGCTATTTAAGCCATTTGATCATAATTTCTTCATCTTCAAAAAAGGGGCGGGGAGTCACTGATATCTGTTCCCTGTCCCCCTTGTCCCCCGAGATGGTTGTGAGGATCACATGAGAAAATGCATATGAAAGTGTTTCATAAATCTTTCATTTGTCCTGTTCACTTATTTAACTTCTGTGAACCTCACTCTTCTCACTGATCAAACAGGAATTAAAATAAAATCCCTCTGCCAGCTCCTCACGGGGCTCTCACAGGACGAGGCAGGCTAATGTCTATGGATGCTTGGGAAACAACAAAGCACTTCATCCACGCCTGTGATTACGTCAGGTTAGCCTTGAGGTTCCCAGCATCCTCCCGCCAAGACTAGCTGGGCCCCTCGAAGCTCAGTGTCCTTCATGTATAACACCGGTGGCCTTGCACCAAGGAGCCCTCCTCACCTCAGAGCAATCCAGCAGGTACTGCCATTCTCGAGAACCCCATCCTTCCTCTTCCAATTTAAATAATTGTCTGCATAGATCTGCATAAGTTATACATCAGTTGTTACTTTACTCAGGCATTTGAGTTGAAAATAATCAGACTATTATTAACACACATTCCTGGTTGTTGTTTTTTTTTCTTTCTGCATACCAAAAAATAAAATGTCCTCTTTCAGGAGAAATGATATAGCTCATAATGTAAAAGTTAATAGAAAAGCAAAAAGAAAAATATATTTATTACAATGTGACTGTGGTTCCTTTTTCATTACACAAGTTCCCGGTTTACAGAAGCTGCCTCTCCTACTCACCGACCACTCGGTCAGTTGAACCGTTAATCCAAGCTGTGTTTGTCCCTTCCAAAATTAGAATGGCTTTAAGTGGGTTTTGGAGTAAGAGTGTAAAAACATTTTTGCTTATTATGAAAACAAATTAAGTAGTACCCTGAAGTATACCCAAACATCTTGCCAAAAATAAATAATTTTTTATAAATGTTATTAATATTTTGGTGAATTGAGCCAGATGTGGTGGCACAAGCCTGTAATCCCAGTATTTAGGAGGCTGAGGCAGGAGGATTGATACAAGTTTGAGGCCAGTCTGGTCAATGCAGTGAATTCCAGGCCAGCCTGGGCTGCACGGCAAGACCCTGTCTCAAAAAACCAAAAATGTGCGTGAGTCTGTGTGTGTGTGTGTACGTGTGTGTACGTGTGTGTGCGTGTGTGTGCGCGCGTGTGTACGTGTGTGTACGTGTGTACGTGTGTGTACGTGTGTGTACGTGTGTGTACGTGCGTGTGTGTGTGTACGTGTGCGTGTGTGTGTGTACGTGTGTGTGTGACTGTATTTATGTTTTCAACATTCCACAATCTGTTGTGGTCCTCTTTCTGCCTCAAGTATAAATTCATAGTTGTCATTTTTTAAAACCTCTATAGTTTTCTATCACAAGCAAGTTATCAAAAAGTGTTTAATCACCTATTTAAATTACTATTTAAATTTTATATTACTTTCAGTAATATAAAAATGACAGGCAAGTCATTTAAAAATTTAGGTGCACGCTACTAGAAGATACAGCCATTCTAGTCCTAGGGGTTTATTCAAGGGAAGTAAAAGCACGTGTCTATAAAAACCTGTACGTACGTAGTTATAGGAGCTCTGTTTGTAATCGCCAAAGCCTGTAAGCATCTCAGCAATGCATCAGCAGGTGAGGGGTAAACGGGCCTCCGTGGGATGCAATGGAAAGGAGCAGCGACTCTGAGTGACGACGCCCAGGGAAGAAGATCAAAGATCACGAGCCCCGTGAGTCCACGCACGAGAGCTCTGGGAACGGCCATCCAGGCTGTGGCCATAGAGAGTGGATTAGTGGTTGCCTGGCACTGAGGGAGTGGAAGGCCTGGAGGGAGGGGTTCTCAAGGCTCAGGAGGAAAGAGCAGAGACCGTGTCCCTGGAACTGATGGTGATGATCGGGACTACATAGGCCAAAGCGTATCCACCTGCACGGTTAAGTCTGCGTGTAGTTGGCATGCCAGCAAACCTCACATTAATGGTGCTTTGAAAATGGGGTGCGGGTGCTGTATGGAAGATTTGTTTGTTTTGGTTTTTTTGCTGTACTGGGGGTTGAACCCAGGGCCTTGCGCCTGCATGCTCTGCAAGTGCTGGACCACTGAGCTGTGCCCCCAGCCCACTTTTTTTACTTTTTGAGAAAGGGTCTTGCTAAGTTACACAGACTGCCTCTGGTCTCGAACTTGCGATTCTCCTGCCTCCGCCTCCTGAGCCTCAGGGATTATAGACGTGCACAACCTTGCCCAGCTCTGCATGGAAGATTCTTGTGAACTGCCAGAACTCTGCCTTGGAATCCTTCTGCCACAGGCAACGCCCACCATGCCAGCTGCTTCACAGACCTGCTGCTGCCACCCTGGCCTTGCTCCTGGCTGCTTCTGCCGCTAGACGAATCTTCCCAAAGCACAGCACTGATAGAGACGTCTCATTTGCTCATTACCTCGCCTATTTTTATTTAGTAATTCTCCACACAGACTCCTTATCAGGGCACGTTGAGACCATCCCTATTGGCCGGATCACCCTTTCCAACAATGCTTTCCTATCATTTTGTGTTTTTTTGCAGCCCACAGACCACAGGCAACGTGGGCCATCAGCTGGGAGCATCACTGAAGCAAGTCATTTCATGTGTGACTCGATTCCCTCTATAAAATGGTATAATTACTATAATCTGACTAAATAGTTAATTATAGGAGAAGGACTTAGCAATCCACTCCCAAGGCAATCCTGGAACAATCAGCCATTGAAAACCCCATAAGGGCTGCTATGTCTCCCACACAACTCAACGGCACCTAACAACAGAAATTGCCTGCCACTGTAACAGTGTGGCATCCGATCCCATCAGATCTTGGAAGCTAAGCAGGGTCAGGCCTGGTTAGTCCTTGGATGGGAGACTGCTTGGAAACACCAGATGCTGTAGGACTGGGAGAAGGACCCGGCAGCCCACTCCCAAAAATTAATCTGCCATTGAAAACCCTATGAATAGCAGAGAAGCACTGGCAATAGTGTTTTGTCTGTTGTACCCAGGGTTGCTATGATTCAGACACAGAGTTGACGGCACCTAACAATAACAACAAATAGTTATGAAGAAAATCAAACCCTTCCAGGAAACATTTTAATTTGACACTAGTTGGCCCAGTATTGCTCTGTCTGGAGTGTCAGGGTCCCTCGTGTCTGCAGAGCAGATTCTCCGCCTTGGCAGATTCCAGGTCTGCCCACGCTTCATGGTGGGGCTGAAAACTATATTCTCCATAGAGTCCTCCTCTGAATTCTCTTACTGAGCTGGTGTGCTCGCCGTAGGACACTTCCTTAGTTGTGTGCTTGTCATCTGCGGAAGTCCGTGATTGCCATGTGCATAAGCTCTCCTTTCCCTGCAGTGCTCTGTGACCTGCCCTAGGACAGGCCTTCCTCGTTCCTCTTCACTTTCTCCCTTGTGCCTCGTGAACTGTGTTCCTTGAACATGTGTTCACAGGCGAAAGGAAAGAAGAATCACGGGTGCCCTGTCCTCTGGCAGGAGCCAATAATACTCAGACTGCATTTCTCAGCTCCCAAGAAGAAAAAACTCCAGAGCTGTTTCTAGCAATGACTTGAAAACTGACCTTTAAAACCTCATATCCAAAGGGTAGAGCCCAGGGTCTTGGGTCGTGCCTGGACATAACCCCTGAAGTGGCCTGGCTATCAGAACTGCCCCTGAGGTCCCCTCAGTGTCTACTGAACTCCATCTTCTTCTCGTACTGACATGTAATTGTTCTTATTTGAACAATTGCTGTGGCTTTGGCTTCTATTAAACTCACTAAAATTTTTAAGTAGTCTCTTGCCTAGTGTTCTACCTAATCAAACTGTCAGCTTTCTTAGGACAAACCCTTGTCTGGTCCCACAGCAAATGCTGCTGGGTACAGAGAAGTCATTGAAGAAATGTTTTGTTGAGAATGCAGGAGACAGACATGAACTTGAAAAGTGCCTCAGGATTTTCAAGACAAAAGTGTTCTTCATTCGTAGACCCTTCAAAGTTTTAAAAATTATGCCTTGGCTGAAGGAACAGAGCCAGGGAGCAGAAACTATATTGCCAGGTACCTCCACTGCAATGTTGCCACATAGAGTTTGCTAAGGAAAAACACAAGGGAAAAGCAAAAAAGCTGGATTTATTGGGTATTATACAGGATCAAAGGGCTGGGATTGAGCTCAGTTGGTAGAGCATCGCTCTGCAGTCTTTAAGGTCCTGAGTTTGATTCCCAGCACCACAAAAATGGGAGGATAGGGCAATCCACTCCCAATGCAATCCCAAAACGATCAGCCATTGAGTCAGTGTCAAATCAAGGGTGCCTAACAACAACAACAACAACAATGCAGGATCAGGAGATCCCGTATTCCCCATTGGACTGGGGAACAGTAAAAGACCACAGGTTTGTACAAGGGGTAAGAATTACAATATTTGGCTGGGCGTGGCGCATGCCTGTAATTCCAGAGACTTGGGAGGCAGAGGCAGGAGGACCCCAAGTTCAAGGCCAGAGGAAGCCTGTATAACTTAGCAAGACCCTGTCTGAAGATAAAAAATAAAAAAGGGGCTGGGGGTGCAGCTCAGTGGTAGGACTCTTGCAAAATATGCATGAGGCCCTGGGTTCAGCATCCAGGTGCCACAAAATAACATTGAAATATATTTTTTAGTATGCTTTTTGTAACACAAGGATATCTAGATATTTAGGCAATTAAAAGGTCATAAACACATTAGCTAGAAAGAACACAACAAAGGATTTAATCTATAATAATAAGAACATACACCAATATTGATGATAGCAACAACTTCTAAGCCCCAAATGCCCTGTGACAGAGGGCCGGGTAAATCAGTGATGACTTCGCCATATGCTGGAGTGCTGTGCAGATATTAGAGATCGTTACGGATGACTTGTGGTAGGAATGGTGCCCACATACATCCAAAAATCACCAAAAATTAACAAAAAACTATTTAAAAACGATTTGGAGTGCACGACACAAATACAAAAATTATATTATGCATATAAGTGTTTGTGAATACATATTTATGGTTTATGAATATAGATAAATGACTAGAAGGATATTTAAACATTTGATTAGTCATGATTGCTTTCAGGCAAGATTATATATGAGCTATTTTTACTCCTTCTGTTTATCTGTCCTTTCTAAATTTTCTACATTAAATATGAACTGTTTGATAAAGTGAGTAATTAGGAAATCAGTAAATCCAAATATGAGCTCTCCAGTGGCAGAAAGAAAAATATGAATGCAATGAAGCCAGCTAATGCAAAATAGCGATAACAATAATAAGATGCTTATAGATAAAATGTTGAAAATTTCGCATTGAAGGGGCAGGAAGCAAATTTTGGTGTAGCAGCCTGGAGAAATGGGGGGAACCTGGAGAAGGCCAGAGAAACCTTGGTTCTTTGGGTGAATTGAGCTAAGATCAGGGAGCGCCCCCAGGCAAAGCAAAAGACAGACTAGAGGTGGGGTCAAGCAAGCTTTTAACAGAAGCCATCAGCTGTACCTTGGAGAGAGACAAGGTGAGCACACGGAGATTGGGGGCCCAAGTCTTCGCTCCCCCTGGTTTTATTTATTTTTTCAGTACTCAGGGTTGTGCCCAGGGCCACACATATGCCAGGCAAGTGCTCTACCACTGATCTGTACCCCCGGCCCCCCTTTCTTTTATGTTTTTATTTTAAGACAAGTTCTCACTAAGTTGCTCTTCTGACTTCAAACTTACGATCCTCCTGCCTCAGCCTCCTGAGTTGCTAGGATTCCAGCTGTGTACCACGGGTGCCCAGCTCCTCTGGTTTTATTGACATGGGTGTAAAGCAGCGACCTGCCCAGCCTGACCTGGGTTCTGGATGAGCAACTCAAGTGAGGTCTTTCCTGGGCCAGCCATGGAGGAGATAACTGACCGTATTAAGATTGGTTTTAACTTTGTACTAAGCTAACCACTGCTCTAGGGCTGGGATTTAGCTCAGTTGGTAGAGCGTTGCTCTGCAGTCTCTGAGGTCCTGAGTTCGATTCCCAGCACCCCAAAATGGGAGAAGGACATGGCAACCCACTCCCAAGGCAATCCCGAAACAGTCAGCCATTGAAAACCCTATGAGGGTCACTATGAATCAGATACTGACTCCACGGCACCTAACAACAACAACAACAACCACTGTTCTATGGGGCCTAGAAAACAGCAGTCCTGACTCTGCAAGCTGACTGAGGGAAGATTATTACTAGGATTTACCTTGTAGTCAGCTAGGAAGTACTCTGGGGTGACCTTGGATTTAGGGATGTGTCTGAGTTAGAAAGGACCAATAACTCACTGCAATTGTCATCAGTTTTCCTTTTAGTTTTCAGTCAGGAAGGAACAGCATTTATTGTTATCTGTTTACCTTTTAGTTTCGGGTCAACTTAAAACTTTGCCCTGTCAGTCCACGATAGGCATTCTGTGGATTTCATCACTTACAGAAAAGCCAGTGCTGGTTTCTGTTTAATCTAGCAATGGAAGTCCAGCACTTGAAAGTAAATTATAGGCAACATGGGGTTCTTCTGTGACAGCTCCTGAAATCCTTCCCCAATTTTCCTGACTCCACCCACCCCAATATAACCCACTACAGGAATCTCCTCTACAACTGTCACAGGTGTTTTATAGGGGAAAGGAAGTGAAGGAAGGTCAAAAGAAGGAAGGGAGGGAATAGAGGGAGAAGGAAGGATGACAGGAGGAGGGGCCGAGACTGCGACTGCGGAGTTTCCACAGGCAGGGGTAAATATTAGCGCGGGCCAGCTGGGAGCCCTGGGGCCATGCTGTTGCCGGAGGTACTTGGCATTCACCATAGGGAGAGAATCCTGACCAGCTGAGGTGCTGCCCAGGGACACAGGGCCCAGGACCTGGGTGCTGAATGAAGAACAAACTGAGCTGAGGCATCAAGCAGCTGTTCTTGTGACAAAGTGTCACAGGGGTGGAGGAGGAGGTGTGTGGCTCACGGGGGGCTGAGAGGTCACCTGTGTGGTGACTCCACTCCCCATGCACCCTCCACACTCCCCCTCCCCCTGGGAGGCTGGAATGCTAGGCTCACAGTCCCCAGGCTTCCCTCCAGGCAGCTCGTGCTGAGGTTCTGCAACTACAGCGGCCATGATGGAGGGAAGCGGGGCTGGGGAGGGGGCACACTGCCTCTCTTTCCCATTCCTGCCTCTGTGGCCCCAGAGGTGGGGCAGTCCCTGCTTCAGGGGCCAGGTCCCAAGCTATTGCTCCTTCCTGAACCGCCACAAGTCTCAATACGCTCCCTCAGGGGAGCCGGGTTTCAGATGGAGGAGCAGGAACTCCTCAGGGCCTCTCCTCAGCCCCCTGGGTGCTGGGAAGTCCGCCATTGACTTTTCGCTGGGCTCCCTCTGTGTTGCACGCACACCCTACAGTTGTCTCTGGGGCTCTCTGTGGTTCCTTCTGGTGCAACTCCTTTAACACCCGTGTGTCTCATTCCCTTGATTAAATTCTCTCTGTTTGAAATACCTAGTGTGGCCCCATGTCCCAGGGGGACTCAGGATAAGACAAGGGAAAGATGGGAAATAGCCCAGGGCATGGGGGAGCCACTGCATGAGGTGCCTGCCAGCACCTCCCTTCCTTTGAATGGTAGGCACTGGATTCAGCCCCTTCCGGGCAATTTAGTTCTTTGCTGGACCTTACTAGTCGTTGCAAAGTCTTAGCTGCCATATTGGACTGAGGTCTGTTTTATTATAATTCCTCAGTATCACTCTTCATTCTGACACTGGAAGCCATACAGCTTATCCAATTTTCCTTTCTGTGCTTCAAGTGTTTGGAAGAAAGTATATCTCCCCAAAGTCTTTTCTTTTCCAAATTAAATACCTCCAGTCCTTTCAACCATTTTTCTTCAGATAGGATTTTTTTTCCTTCCTCTTCCTGCACTTTATTCTATTACATAAAATCTTTTTGTCAAGTTAGTCTCAAAAGAGAACAAAATACTCCATGTTTTGAATGGTCTTTAGGGAAGACAGTGAAATTACCAACTTCTTTACTCAAACATTATACTTGTCTTCAACCTGGTGCTGTGATAATTTGTAACATACATTTTTATTTATTTACTGATGGCAGGGAGAGCAAACTCTACTTTGCTTTCATACTGTGCTGTCAATATCCCTGACTTCTCACACAATACAATCCGATCCTTCTCATCCCATACCTTTGCAAAGTTTAAAGTAATTCAAGTATTCATCTTTTACCTCAATTTCTGTCTTTTTGTAACCATTTTAATCAATTATTTTCACAGTGAAGTCATCTTAATCATGACTTTCTCCTGCAATATGTTGCCCATCCAGATTTTTTCTGGATCCAAATTTGATCATTATGTCTTTTATATGTCTGCAGCCATACCACTGTGGTGTCCGATCCCACCAGATCTCGGAAGCTAAGCAAGGTCCAGCCTGGTTAGTACTTGGATGGGAGACCACCTGGGAACATCAGGTGATGTAAGCTTGGGAGAAAGACCTGGCAACCCACTCCCAAAAATCAATCTACCATTGAAAACCCTATGACTAGCAGAGAAGCACTAACAATACTGTTTTGCCTGTTATATGTAGGGTCTCTGTGAGTCAGACACCAACATGATGGCACCTAACAACAACATCTTTTATAGGATGCATCAAAACCTACAGATAGTGATTTTCCAAACCAGTCACCCATCAGATGGCCATATATACACTAAAGGAATCTTTCTTTGTGCCTTCTCATTAACTCACACACTGAAGATTTGTTCTGGAATTGTCTGCTTAGTCTGGGTGGCCCCATCTTGCCTGTGGGTGAAGTACCCACCGATATTCTTCTCTTTCCATCTCTGCTTCCTTCCTCTGCCAGAGCTCCTCAAAAAGCACCACATCTGTTACCTCAGTAGCTCCTCGCTGTTCTGCACACCAGGAACTTCTGTGCTTCTATATTTAGAGTGTCCCCATCTTTTGTGGCTATCGTGGTCCTACCTTCCCTGTAATGTTGTTCTAAGGTTTCATTTCTTGAAGTCTCTCTAGGATATGTGTCTCAATACCTAGGACCTCCTTCCTTCATGCTATGAGTTGGTTCCCAAGTTTTTACCCCTTTCATTGTCATTGCTAGCCTGTCTTGGGCAGACTGTGTGCTATCTCTTCAAAGGTCAGCATTTCTCACACTATGCTCCATGACGTGTCAAATGGTGGTTGCTCAAAACTCAGGCTCTCTAGTAAAATGATCTTGCTAGCTCCTGCATATGATAGTTGTGGTTTGGTAGTCCTCAGTGTTCATTAACATTAAAGGCTCTAGGTAATTCTACATTTAGAAATAAAAAAGCCAGCTTAATTCTATTTAAGTCTATTTAAGAACTCTTTTGGAATATACTCATAATTTTGAGATAAAGCTCCACTAAGAACTTTCAGGACACAGCTACACATGATTTAGGCCATACTGGCATAACAGAAAATTTCTGTTTCAGAGTTAATTCAGCATTTACTAATTATGGGGTAATCAAGTTATGAAATACAAAGCTATGAAATACAAAGATGATGACCACAAATCCTGACCCTGATGTTGCTTATAATCTGGTAACATAGGACAGAAATATAAATGAATGGCTGAGATACAAATAGATAGTCAAGAAAAATACAATGGGCTCATCAAAGAGGAGCTGATGAATCCAAACCAAATGTACTGAGGAGGGCTTACGAGGTAGCATTTCATTTAAACCCAAAAGAATGAAGAAAATTTTAAAGAGCCTCAGAGGAAAAAGAGGGAGGGACATTCACATAATTCCAGAAAAGACTATTAAGGGAAATAATTCCTCTAATAATTCACATATGTTATGGTTTCTCTAATTTTCCTATCTGTTCTTTACTGAACAAACCTTTTTATCTTTTTCTTCATAGAGTATTATATTCTCAATGCAATATCATAGACTAAATCATGTTACTCCTGCCAATATTGCCTAAAATTCTGTCTGCTTTTTTGTTACTCTCTATTGTATTGTCTTAACCTATTCTCACTGACAGCAGATATTTTTAAAAGGTAAGGAAGGTAGCCCCATAAGGAGGGAAAGGGAGAAGGGAGAGGTGCAGGAAAGGGGTTAAATGTCAGCCAATTCCCAGAGCAAGAAGAGTGCCTGGAATGATGGGTGAGAGGCTGCAGTGAGGAAACCCCAGCAGGCTCAGAGCTGGGTGCCGCCTTGCCAAGAAAGGGCAATATAGGTATATTAACTGGATATGCAGTTCAGAGCCAGACAAACATGCAACAGTCTGTATCCAGATCGCAGTAAGTCACAGAGGAAACCAGAGATGCTGAGAAGATGGAGGCAGGAGAGGAAAATGGCATTGTAAGAAATGAAATGGTCCAAGTCCAGACTGGAGCTTATGTTTCTGCATCAAGAAGTCAAGTGCACGTGTGCTGGCATGTAACGTGGAAAGAACACCTCCACAGGGCGCTCAGTGTAGGAGGGGTGGCGTAGAACTTACACATGGCAGTGTTGGACAGAATGGTCATGAAGAAGGCCTGGGGTTCAGAGAGAGACTATACCTGGACAGATAGCTTGGAGGGACATCTCTGATAGTGGACATCATGAAAGGATACATTTGTCCCTGAGAAACTAAAGTATGAAGAGAAGAGGAAAGAAGAAAGAAGTTCAGGGATTTTGAGTTCAAGGTAAAGACGGGAACAGGAGCCAGAGGAAGGGAGATGTGGGCTTAACCAAAGTGAGGGATATTCTGCCACCAAATGAGCCAAACCTACCACCGAACCACTATGGCATCCGACCTTGTCAGATCTCAGAAGCTAAGCAGGGTCGGGCCTGGTTGGGACTTGGATGGGAGACGGCCTGGGAACACCAGCTGCTGTAGGCTTGAGAGAAGGACCCAGCAACCCATTCCCACAAACAATCAGCCATTAAAAACACTATAAACAACAGAGAAGCACTGACAATAGTGTTTCGCCTGTTGTACATAGGGTCGCTTTGAGTCAGACACCAACTCCATGACACCTAACAACAACAAATGAGCCAACATTTCAAGGAGCAGCTGATTCAGGTTCAGTGCTTGGACACAAATCTCGTCTGTGGACACATCCACAGCAGTGTGCTCCCTCTCGAGTTTGTGTGAGTTTTAGGGTCTTTAAAACAGACACCATGGTCTAGAAACGTCGCTCCCACAACCCAGAGCTGCCAGCTCAGGGCGGGAATCCCACCTCTCCAGGACAGATGGCGGGTGCTCTTCCTTTGAGAGAGCACTGCGGAGGCCATGGAGGAGGACAGAGCCAGGCTGGTGCGCCCTGTCTCAACAGCGGGCCTCCTCTCCACTTGCCTCTCTTGGGAGGAGGCGGAATGGAGGCTGGTGGCGTTCCTTCTGACGAGGCGTACTGTTTTGGTCTTTTACACATCATCTGCCCTACTGACCCGGCATTACCATAATGCTCATTAATCAAGCTCAGACCTCCAACTAATGGCCAGCTGTGCGCATGTCATACATTTAATAGCTTCTGAGTCAGTCAGGCAAAAGGTTAGGCAAATGATTTTGGCAGGAGGGGCGGGGAGCTTCCTAATTCTGACAGAGCCTGGAGGACCCCACCCATGCAAACAGAACGCCTGATGCCATTTCTGAGTGACTGGAGAGGACCAGGAAGAGCTGAGACTGATCATTTCCCTCCTGCCCTCTCCAAGCCCCCAGCCTGCCCCAGGTGGCCTGAAGACAGCACCCCCTTCTGTGCCCTCGCCTGGGCTCACACACCCCACATCACTGAGCGGGCAACCGGCCAAAGAAGGAAGCCCTGATTTATTGCTGTTGGCAGGGTCGAGGCTGGGCATTTCTTTAAACCCAGTACCGGGGCTGACTAATAAAACATACGCTTGGATGCGCCCCTCAATAAATGTCTTCCACCTCTGATCCTGTTTGTTGTAGTCTTTAGGGGAGCATTGACTCGGTGGGCAATGAAGGCCTTTCCTCCCATCTGTCTCGCCCGGATCGATGCGCTGTCACCCACCCCACCCAGCCCGGCGGAGGAGAGCCCTCAGAGGGACCAGGAGGGCACTGCTCCAGATTTACTTCGCTTCTTATGAAAGGAGTTTTTAAGAGTGCGAGGGACTCCGCTCCCGGGTAGTTTTTCTGACCCTCAGCTCTCACAGGTGACCTCGGGGGAGGTGGAGCACAGCATCCAGGTCCCAGAAGAGTAACCCAGGCACCAAGGGGCCCCTCGCCCAGTTCACCCAGAAGAGAGCTGAATCCCCCCCTCTTTGCCATCCTCCCACAGCTCCTGCCACATTTCCACCTCAGTGAATGGCACCAACACCTGCCCAGGCACCCGAGTGGTCCCCCTGGGCCATCTCCGCTCCCCTCTTCCTCCTTGTACCCCCTGCCCATAGGCAGGTGCATAGTCGCTGCCTCCTGAATCCCTGCCTCATTTGCCTGCCACAGTCACTGCCCAGGCAGGACTCCACAGGTCTCCTATGCCCGTAATCCTCCCACCCCCATTAGGCCACCTTCACCCCAAATGCCTTGCTGGGATTGCTGTGATCTGGTCACATCATTCCTGCAATGACAAAGGGCGGGGTAAACCACCGAAGGTCACAGAGCTGTGGCATTTGAGCAAAGATAGGAACTGTGTGGGGCCACCTGCGGCCTGCTCTCTCCTCATGCTTAATACAAACTGTTTGAAAGCAAGGATCAAACCTGATTTTGCTTCTGTGACCGCCCCTCACTTCTCAGCGTCAAGCACAGAGCCTAGCCTATTATGGGATGTTCACTAGTTGCCCACAGAACGTAGCCACATGTGCCACCCTGAGATTGGGTCAAGAGTGAATGATGCGTACCTTCAGACATGTCTCCCGGATATTTCTTTGGGGGGAGCATCAGAAATGAAACAGCATCTAAGGTTCTTAGAAGGAGATCCGGGAACTCACACAGGGTCAGAATCAACGGTTCAGCACTAGCTGTTAATAAACAGGAAGCTCCAATCTGTTGCCTGCAACTATTAGGCTTTAGTCTCTGAGCCTAGAGTCTGGCAACTGGAGAGCAAGTTTGCACCCACACTGCATGCCCTGGGAGAAGCTCTGTGCTGTGGGGAGCAAAGCGAGGGGCTCACACATGACCCTGGGACAAGGTGACAACGCTCCCCCTCCACAGAGAGGAAACGAGAGCAGAGCCCATGAATGGCATCGTCCATTCCCCACTCACTGTCCCCTCACCTGGCCTGTCAGCCTCTCCAGTGGCTGCTGCTGTTAGTGCCATGGAATCGAGTCAGTGGTAAAGATGGACAAGTATACCTGCAGCTGGCTAGTGGCATGCCAGCCTGTCTCAGCTGGGAGATTAAATTAGCAACATTGTACCCCAATTCTCCCAGAGCCCTGCAGATGAACTCAACAGCGAAACACAATTCTGCCAAGAAAGTCAATGCCCCAGGACCGACGGGGCTGCCTCCCCCAGTCTACTCCTGCCTCCTGCCCACTTTGCCTTCCCTCCTTTCTGAGCCATGGCCTGAGAAAAGCAGAAATTGTCAAGGGCTCGTCTAAGTGGACAGAAGTGACAGCTCGCTCAGCCGTCGGCAAGAAAGACACTAGTGGAAAGAAGGGGCCGGCCCCACCAGGTGAGAAGCGGAAGTGGCTTAGCTCTGTGGGGAGGTTCTCCTTCTGGCATTGGAAATCAAATTGCGAGCTCCCCTTTCTATCAACCCCAGCTCTTGGCATTTACCCTACGAGGGAGCCCCAACCCTGGGGCATGTTCCAACGGCCTCTCCAGAGAGCCCAGTGAGGGGGCTGAGGCCATGGCTGGAACACAGGTGGAAGGGCAGACAGGAGGCAGCTTCTCATTCCCCCCACCCCTGCTGCGGCCCCACTGAAGTCCCTCTGCAGTGGAAACGTGACGCCTCCCCAGGACGGCTGGGTCTGACAGGTGGATGGCTGCACTGGACGTGAGCAAAGCTTCTGCAACCAGGCTCAGCAGGGAAAGGAGCGAGACAGAGGCAGCACCACACTGGAGACCCCCTTTCTTGGGCCCCACACCTTGGAGGGGACTCCTCATGGCGTGTGTGAGGGACTTGTCGTTTGTAAGGTCTGGGACAGGGCAGAAGTGACGCAGGGGCGCCACTGCCTTCCCTCCTGGGTTCCTCGCTCTGGGAGGGTCAGCTGGGGTCCAGAGAGGCCGCTGGGGCAGGGAGCTGGAGCTCTGGCTGTCAGTCCTTGGCTGGCTGCAGCCCAGACTGGCAATGTGACTCATGGGTGTCTCAGGAGTCCCTGGGGCAGAACTCAGCTCTCAGATTCCTGGCCCCCCGGAACCTATGGCAGGATACGTATTTCCTGGTCGAGTGTGCTGAATTCGGGGGTGATTTATGATGTAGCATTAGGTAATGGACACATCTGTCTCCATGTGTTCAGAAGATGGAAGATAGAGGCTTAGTCACCTGCAGACACAGCCCAAGCTGAGAAGGAGAGGCCAGGCGTCCATTCTCCATTCTGGTGCTGCAGCCTCAATTATAGGAGGGCCGGGCGTGGGGACCTTAGGCAGCTGCTATGTTCCAGTCACCCGCGACCTGCTCTCCTAAGCCTGGGTGCCTTCAGCCCTCAGGAGAGCGAACACGTCTGATGAGGAAGTGAGGCGTGGGTCATGAACGCGTCCGTGCTCCCCAGACTCCTGCGCCCCTCGGTCTTATTCCTTAACTGAGACCGGATGCTCAAAATACCAGACATAACTCGGCCCAGAAAAGTCATCCTCTGTCTCTCAAAAAATACCCAGGCTCCCAGGGAGAATGCAGGAGCGGCAGCAACTTGGCTCCAAAATTGGTTACAAAGCAGAAATCCAGATGTTTTCTTTCCCCTTTCTTCTCCTCTCTCACTAAACATCAAAGCAGGCAGCAGCTTGCAACACTCTGTGTGGCCCAGCTGAACAAATTCTAAACATTGCTTCAAGGATCTAACTCACAACTCATCTTAAACCATCGCAAGGAAGCTGCCATTACAGGGGGAGGCGAAGTGTGTGTTAATGAGCTGAAGTGTGAGAAAGGGTATGAACAAGCAGGCGGATACGGCACAGGAGGCAAATGAAATAATTACCCGGCTTGCCATTGTTACGATGCAATAAATTTAATGTAATTCCTAAAGGCCAACCCACTTTCTTCTTTCTTTTTTTTTTTTTTAAACTCCTTTTTACATTTTCAGAATTATACTTTAATTAGCATAACATTTAAATTAGCAAATGGAATCTTAATTAGCGGAAGAAATAGACTTTTGTTGGAGTGGTAACTAAAACAAATAAATCCACTTCCTCTTTCAAGAGCCGTTTGCTTATGGTGCATTTAATAGCCTAGTGTACCATAAACAATTGGAGGGAGAGATAAGTAATTAAATTAGAAGACATACAGGCCAGCTCTGCAGAATGCCTTTCTCTCTCTGTCTCTCTCTCTCTTCCCCCTCGCCCCCTCTCTCACCTCTCTCCCTTCACTTCTTATCCAGGTGGGTTTCAGCACTTCAAGAACAAAGATACAGAGCCGGGCGTGGTAGCGCACGCCTGTAATCCCAGCGGCTCAGGAGGCAGAAGCAAGAGGATCGGAAGTTCGAGACCAGAGGCAGTCTGCAAAATTTAGCGAGACCCTGTCTCAAAAAGCAAAAAAAAAAAAAAAAAAAAAATGGGCTGAGGGTGCAGCTCAGTGGTCCAGCACTTGCAAAGCATGCAAGTGCGAGGCCCTGGGTTCAACCCCCAGTACCACAAAAAAAGAAAAAGAAAAAAGGAACAAAGATATAGGCCCCTCTTTACTTACTGGGTGTTACCCCACATTAGGGTTTCTTGATAGTTGATAGGTTCAAAAAAATACTGCTTCTGTTCTCCCTGAGCCAAGCCTTTCCCATTTGCTGGGTCAAGGAAAAGGCCAGGCAAACCCAGTGTGAACAGCCGCTTATCACCAGACCCCCTCTTGTCCTTGCTCCTCTTCTGGGGCCCTTTCCAGAGTGGCCGAGCTTCACCCCACACGGGGCCAGTGGGACAGGGGCTTATGCTGGCCAGCATTGGCTTTGGAGCATCCGCCGGTTAAGGGGGCACAGAGGTGGCCAGGAGTGCCCCCTGGAGCGGAGTGGATTCCTGTAGGCTGCAGGTGGTCCCGGCCACCTCCTCACCTTACAGAAGGCAACAGGTTGAGAAAGATGCAGGCGGTGTTTGTGCAGTGGCCTGGGAGGTGGGTGCCCTTAGTTCAAGCCTTTCGGCTCTCATTCTGGGTCCTTCCGCCATAATCAATACCAATGTTCTTTAAACACATGGCCAGAATTTCTAAGATAATTCCTAAGAAAGGACTATTCTTGGTTTAAATTGGAAGCAGGACTCAGGCTCGGTGCTCAATCTGCACTGACTCTGGGCTCAGAAACCAGCCCATAATGATCCAGGCCCAAAGGGGACCCCAGAGGTCCTGTGAGTGCCATTGACGGGATCAGTGTTTGGCCACTTCACAAAGAGACCTTAAGGCTCTCAGTCCCAAGTTAACCCAGGCTGGGTGCAGCTGACCTGCCTCCTCTGCTGACTCCTCCAGCACCCATGCAAACGGCCGCCTGCCTTCACCCCAGAGCGGCTGGCATCTTGGTGCACAAAGGTGGGGTGGCCACCCTGACTCCCAGGCTTCTCTGGGAGCAGGGGCCAGGCACACTCACCAGATCTGTTGCTCGGAAGTTAATCTGTCCCTCTAAGCCATGTGCTTAGTTGATTAATTCCTTCACTCACTGTTTGTATTTATTCTATAAATATTTACTCACTGATTGCTATATTCCACGCATTTCCCTAGATAGAAACACCGGGTGAGCCAGACAGCCAGAGCTCCATCCACATGGCCTGGGGGTCTAATGAAGAAGTCAGCCTGCAAAAGCAGCAGCCAGCGTGATCACAGACAGGGACAGGGGTATGAAGAACACTGAAGACGGGTGGGGTCGGTCAGAAAGTGTGCGAGGACAGATCGGCCCCAGGTGTCAAATGTGGCAGCGACTGGAACCTCAGATGGAAGTGGGACATTCCGTGGCCAGCAGAGCCTTTTCCAGGGAGAACTGCAGTGCAGAGTCAAGCAGGAACGAGCTCCGGAAGTTTCAGGTGAGAGAGGCCGAGGTAGCTAGAGGAGCTGAGTGGGGCTGGAGAGATTTGCAAGGGACCGATCACATGGGGCCTTAGAGTCTGTTCCTCATTTTCCTCTGAGTCCTAAGGGATGCTGTAAAGTTTTGTTGCCAGGCTTGGCACCGTGGGTCAGCCCGCCTGGTCCTGAGGCTGGCCCCTAGCAAACGTCCAGTACAGTTACAACCATGATTATAACCGTCATATGTATGATGATAATTTGTTCTCATGAAGGCTGGAAGAAGGCGTGGCAAGCACACAGAACCCCACGTGGTGTGTCCCTTATACCAAGTGCCCCCCATTTCATTTGAGGTTATCTGTGAAGCGCGAAAAGGCAGAGTGCTTGGGGCAGGGTTGGTGCCTCGTGCCCGTTCCTGGCCTCTGGAATGTGGGAGGGGAGAGAGGGGATCCGACAGGCAACGCAGGGGCATCTACAACACGGCTTCCGGATTCTTCACATTGCAGGAACCAGACAGGCACAGTTAGGTGATGAAGAAAAGCGATGGCCTCATCCAGAGGATTGTAACCCGAGGTGACAAGAGCCTCAGACCAGCAAAGCCGCTCAGAAGGAAGCCAGCCTTCAGTGCAGAGCATCGGCACCCCCGAGCTAGAGCGACGAGGAGCCAGTTGCCTCCAGAGAGACTGGAAGGGGACGTTCGGCGTTCCCTCCTCTGCTTCAGATTCGGTCCCGTGGATCCCCGTGTCTCAGAGCAGGTGTCCTTCTTGCACTCTGGCTGAGCAGGCCTCCTTCGCCAAGTTACTGTGTAGAGAAAGCCTTCACCCAGATTATGAGGCAAACGTGGGAAACCTGTGGACGGCTTTGGACGCTTGAAGAGAGACCTGGAACGTTAGGTTCTACCGAGGAGTTACTACACACCGTCGATCTCAGTGCTTCAGTTGTACCAACTTTCACTTGCTCTTCATGTTAAGCATAGATGGTAGGTTCTTTTATCATCTCCGTGTTACAGATCAGGAAACTAAGGGACACTAAAGCTTCAGATCACTTAGTGATTGGCTGAGTCGAGGACTGAACCCTGGAACTCTGACATCAGTCTTGGCTCTCAAATAATTTCTGATCCTGTTTTCAATCCTTAGTAAAACTGGAGCATATTAGGGATGGCAGCTGACCAAGCAGATTTTCTATGAATGATGTCATATGAGATGTGCATTGTTGTTGGTAGGTGCCATTGAGTCAGGCCCAACTTAGCGATCCTATGTACAACAGAAAGAAAGACTCCCCAATACTGTGCCGTGCCCAGCACTATGTCAGTGCTTCTCTCCTATTCATGGAGTTTTCAATGGCTGATTGTCTCAAGATTGTCTCAAGGTTATTTTGGGAGTGGGCTGCCAGGTTCTTCTCCCATTTTTGCAATGCTGGGGATCAAACTCAGGGCCTCAAAGAGTACAGAGCAGCGCTCTACCAACTGAGCTAAACCCCAGCCCCGAGGTGTGCATGGATGTCAAAATTCCTACACTTGATGGCAAAATCTTACAATCCATCCAAAGCTTTTGTTCCCAAAATGCAATGATGTATATATGCAAGGTTACACAGCAGTTTGGAATTCCACTGACAGACAGATGACCATACAAACCTTCAAAGGCTGAAATTTGCAGTAAGGCAGGAGGGAGAGTACATGATCGTGGAGGGCCTCTGTCTAGCTTCTAGGCCCTGCTCAGCCATTTGCTGGTGCCCGGGCCAGTGTATCTCTGAGGAGCTCTGGTTTCCTTATAGATAACACCCAGTTTAAGCCTATTTTGTGTGCTTTTTATCAGAACAAAAATGAAATATGTCTGTAGGTTAGTACCTGAATAAAACATATGTTCAAAGATAGCAAGTATATCATTATTATTATTATCATCCTCATCATCACAGTCATCACTATATGTTGTATCTTATGATGTTGAAGATTGACTTTGCTTGAGTGTTGGCCACCATTGCTCAATAAATGATCCCAAAGCCAGGCCATCCTCTCATTCCAGGCACTGCCAGAGACCACTATTCTGTGCTAAGCTGTGAGCAACACAGAGGTAAAAAACGTGTCTTTGCTGTCTCAGGAGCTTCCATGGTACTTGGCACATGGTAAATATGCAATAACTATTACCGGTTGGGCCTGCAGCCATAGCCCTGAGGCTTCTGATCCCATCAGATCTCAGAAGCTAAGGAGGGTCGGGCCTGGTTAGTACTTGGATGGGAGACTGCCTGGGAACACCAGGTGCTGTGGGCTTGGGAGAAGGACCCAGCAACCCACTCTGAAAAATCAATCTGCCATTGAAAACCCTATGCACAGAAGAGAAGCACTGACAATAGTATAGTGCTTTGCCTGTTGTACATAGGGTCGCTATGAGTTGGAGACCAGCTCAAAGGCACCTAACAACAACAATTACTGGCTGGCAATGAATGAGGATGTCTTCCTCCAATGGGAAACAAGCCTTATCTGCCTACTTCAGGGAAGGCCCAATAAGAGGAAGGGAGAAGCTGTAGTCATTACTGGAACATTTTCTTTTTTAAACCTGGCATGAGAACATCTCCTATGAAGGTGCTCTCCTCAAGACAGGCATAACAACCCCTCCATGGCTAGGTGGCCCTGAGCAACGTACACCTCTCTGCTCACAGAACTAAGGAATTTATAATACTTCTCCTAGATTCAGGGTTCTACAGTTTTAGGATTTACGGCTACACCATCTGTCCATTGAGCCAACCTGAAGAGACGGCTGCAAACCTGGAGCAAAGTGGGCATCCAAATCTGGGAGGAAGAACACTGAAATTAAAAAGAGCTTGGGTCCAGCTAGTGGAAGGAAGGGGACCATCAGGCGAGTCCACAGCCTGTGTTTGATCAATCCTGGAAGACTTCTTGGAAGAGGCTGGACCTAAGGGAGTTCCTGATGGAGCGTGGAGGCTCAGTGCGCAGTGAGAATTCTATGGGGGAGGGTCCTCCCAAGAGTTCAGAGCTACAGAGAAGGATTGTGACTGACACAAGGAGATTGGACCAAAGAAGCCTCTCCTCTTTCCCTCAATACTCCCCATGACTAAAGCAATGGAAGAAAAAGCTTTTCCAACAACAGCCCCCCTCAATTCCACGCTGGCCAAGCAACTGCAGAGAGCAATAAAACTTTAATGGCTCCCAGTGGGTCGATTCGGCAAGAAGGAAAGTGCTATAAATCTCGCCCAATGCTTATGTGCAGCTTAAAAACAAACGGCTCCAATCACACTTAGCAGAGCCAGCCAATTCCCCTCTGTGCTGACGGAGCCAAGGAAGATTTACCCACCTGCATGACTCGGGGGAAGGAGAGGTTCAGGGGAGAAAGGAGGAAAGAAAGGTCAGCTGAGGACCAAATGTCAACAGTTCTGCAATGGATGGCTTGATGGGAAGACCTGACACGGACAGGGTGGCCCTGCTGAGCAACCATGGATGGGCAGCCAACGAAAATTATCTCTGTGTAGTGAGGTGTACCCTTGAGGACATGTTTCTGGCTGCAAAATGACCTGCTGATGTTGCTTGTCCCTGTGGGGACACCAGCCTGTCCCTTTGGGGTCTCTTGTCATTGTGGTTGGTCTCCAAGTACACCCAGAGCCTCTGGGAAGCAGAGGTTTCCACCAGCAGTTGTTCTCTTCCAAGAGCCCCCAAGGACATTAGAATCCAAAGTGTTAGGAAGGGAGCCACCTCAATCCAGCAGAATTTGAGCCTCTAGCTCCGCCTACCCTTTTAGCTGTCCAGTCCTCAGCTCGCCCCTACTCAGAGTGCTCTGCAAGGCCACAGAGAAATCTCTCCATCAAAAAGTAGGATGCATTCCAAAGATACACTTTGTGGGAGGAAAGTTTGTTAGTGAAGGTAAGAAAAAAAAATCCAGAAGCTATAGAATGCATTGCAGTGCTCTTTCAGAAACACAGTGACCATGTTACTACTAATACTCCTAGATATTACAAAAAGAGCAAGGAGTAATCAAAGCTCACCCTGCACCAGACTCGGTGCTAAAGGTCTCTTAAATGCATTACAGCATTTAACACTCTAACGATCTAGAAGTTACACTTTTTTCTCTCTTTGAAGGATTATGAGGCTAAGATTCACAAAGATTCAGCAAGTTGCCCAAAGCTACCCAGATAGAAAGGGAAGAAGATAGCAATAGAGAATTGAGATCATCTGATGTCAGAGTCTACTCAATCGGTAAATTATGTAGGGGGAAAAGATCAAAGGCTAATTATCTTCATAAATACATATACAACTTTTAATGGTTAATGCTTACTGTGACAGGCACTATGCTAAGGGCTTTATATGAATTAATATATTTAGTTTTCACAAAAATTCTAAGAGGTAAATATAACTATTACCCTGATTATACTGAGGAGGAGAGCAATACAAGGTAGTTATGTTGTTGTTGGTAAGGTACTATGGAGCGGGGTCCAACTCGAGCAACCCTGTCTACGTACAACAAAACAAGATGCTACCTGGCACTGTGCCATGCTCGGCATTATGGTCAGTGCTTCTTTGCTATCCAGAGGGTTTTCAATGGCTGATTATTTGGGGGAGTGGGTTGCCAGATTCTTCTCCCAAGCCTACAGCACCTGGTGTTCCCAGGCGGTCTCCCACCCAAGTACTAACCAGGCCCGACCCAGCTTAGCTTCCGAGATCAGATGGAATCTGACACCAGGTTGCTATGGCTGTAGGCAAACTATGTATAGAAGACCACAAAGTGAGTTAAGGGTCAGAAGCAGTAGTCAGCTTGGGTCTCTCTGACTCTAGAAGCTTCACTAAGGAATGTATATTCTACTACGATACAGAAATCTGTGGATGGCTTTAGTCCCTATTCAGAGTACCTATCAGATCTTGAGGGCAAGAACTAGGTGAGAGACATCTTCATGGCCTCTCCACAGTGTGTACATAACAGGGCTCCACATCTGTCTATGGGAAAAGCTGATTAGGGGGAGCTTTGCCTTTCAACAATCCGTGCTTATTTTCCAACAGCTGGTGGTGTCCGTGGGTCATTTTCCAAGTGAAGTGAGTGGGAGGTGATGAGAGTGTTGGCAGACCTCTGTACCCTCCAGGTGGGCTGGAACCTTCCAAGGGCAAAGCCCATGGCGCTTCGATTTCTATTTCCGTTCAATACCTAGTCTAGGTATACAGACTCCCTAACATTCAAGACATATTTCTTCATACATTTTATTCTTAAGCACCAGTAAGATGCAGCACCATGCCCTGATCATTCAAGAAGGATCATTTCCATTTGCTACATCAGATAGGAAGCTGAACAGATGGCTATACAGATAAACATACAGAAGACCGGACCGTCAGTTTGATTTGTCCCCTCCTGACTGGGCAGACTTCAGGTGGCTCGCAGTGTAAGCAGGGTCTTTATGGAAAAGTCAGAACAGATCACCAGGAGGGAGCAGGGCGCAGGGCGGTCCCAGGTACCTGAACTGAGCAGATAACGCTTGGGTGATGCATTTGGCTCTGAGTCTGCGCCAGCTAAGGCACGAGGAAAGGACACTGGCTTACGACGCTTGTTCTCTAAAAACAGAAAGCATACAAATTCATCAGTCAAGACAGCATTTTCCTTGGAAACAAACTTAGGCAGAAATTTACTGCGAGAGACAGTGTGCAGTCGCAGTCACCAGGATTTATAAAAAGGACTTGAGTGACAGAGTGGAAAAATACCTTCAAGCCCATTTTTACAAAAGATACCGAAATGCTGCTCAATTGCCGGGTCTCATATTGATCCCTGGTAAAGGTAGAGACATCACATTAAATCCAGGCGCAGTGAAGGCGTTTCTTCAAGAAGACGCTGCCTTTCACCTGTCGTTAGGATGGCATGTTTTCTGAAATGTTTTCTAGTGGTGATGATAGATGTGAGTTTACCCAACCCTACATTGTGCCCTAGTCTGTCTGTTGCCAAGGGTAAGCTCCAGCAGAAACTGTCAGTGAGGTGGCACCTTATCTGCTGCCACTGAAGCAAAAGAAAGCTGAACAATGTGGGGGATTGAGCCTAGGAATCATGGTGGTGGTGGTGGTGGTGGGTGTCAAGTCTGTGTCCAACTCACAGCCACCCTATGTACAACAGGGGAAACACTATTGTCAGTGCTTCTCTGCTATTCATAGGGTTTTCAATGGCTGATTGTTTGGGGGAGAGTGGGTTGCCAGGTCCTTCTCCCAAGCCTACAGCACCTGGTGTTCCCAGGTGGTCTCCCATCCAAGGACTAACCAGGCCCAACCCTGCTTAGCTTCCGAGATCTGAAGGGATCAGATATCATAGGGCTACAGCTGCAGGCAGGAATCATGGCAGTCCTAATAAATGACCTTGGCTAGCATGAAACCCAGACCTCCTTCATGGCAAGTAAGATGACTCCTGTGACATTTCCACTTCCAAACTTCCAAGGATTTTTTTTTTCCCTTCCTGGGAGGTTGAACTCGGGGCTTTGTGCATGCTAGGCAAGTGCTCTACCACTGAGCTGCACCCCTCCCATGTATTCATTTCTTTTTCTGTGTCTTGAGACAGGGTCTTGAAAGTTTTCTGGGCTGCTTCTGGCCTGAAATTTGCTGTCCTGCTGCCTCAGCCTCCTACAGTGCTGCGGCTGGGGTTGACACTGGCACCCAGCTCATTTCCCAGCTTTTTCTCTGAACTTTAGTTTTGATGGCGTCTCTGAAGTGTCCTCTACTGTCCAGTGCAGCCCTTTCAGAAGCCAGTTCCCTTGCTATGTCCAGTATAATATTTCTGGCCTGGCTTAGGACAACGTGGTCTCTCAAAATATTCCTTTAGTGTGTACTACTCACAGACAAAAAGAGTATCTGTCTCCTGTATCCTCATGCCTATTGCAATGTCTGGCCCAGAGCAGCGACTCGAGTAATAGCTGAGATTGAAGGAGATGCTTCTTCGTCCTCCAGGAGAAAATATCAGGAGCTTTTGCTGACGTTACATCTTAACCTACATGAAGAGGGGACTCCAAAACTGGGTGAAACAAACATGAAATCAGTGATCATCTGTTTCCTTGATGGGAGAGAGATTGTGTACGTGGAATTTGTTTCTCCAAGTCCAACTGTTGGTCCAAGCCTTTACCACCTGGAAGTTTCGAGAAGGTTGCATCACAGTTTGCAGAAGAAACATCCTGAGTTGTGGCAAACAGGTGTCCCATACTGGCACCTGCATCCGGCTCTCAACTTTAGCCCTGGTGGCTCTTGACCATGACAGTGCACCTGCCCACATGGTGCTGAGTGACCAGTAGATCTTGACCACCAATGGCATGGCCCTGGGGTCCTGCCCTCCCTGTTCACCTGATCTTGCCCCCTGCTGCTTTTTTGTGTTTGCTTATTTGTTTGTTCCAAAGAAGTCCTCAAAGGGAAACATTTTGCCAATGTGGAGGTGGTGAAATTAAAAACCAATGGGAACATTACAAGGAATCAAACTTAACAACTTCACAATTTCTTTTGAGCAGTGGAAAAAAATAGAAAAAGAAAACCTTCATAGATACACTGCGTCAAATAGAGAGTGCTGGATTCCATGACTGAGGCGTGAACATGTAAAAGCAAATAAGTGATTTCCTATAAATAAATACCATTTCTTGAGGGGTCCCCTTCCTTTGAGGGCTCTTCCTTCTCTCTATCCAAGGAGATTGACAAGCCTACAAATATCTTTCAAAAAAAACCAGAACTCTATAAAGAGATGGAAAACACAATTTTCCAAACAAGTTTCAGATAACTTAAATATCTTTATCTCATTCTAAAACATACAGGGATCTGAACAAGTTATAAACACTTCCTCAGATCCTTGCCTAATATTTCTCAGCCATATCTCCTCTGCCTACTTTCAATAATCTGCAATGCAAAGTCAGACAATTCATTTTCACCTCCTTACTGTGGCCCCGCCTGTCACCAAATCTAAACTTCTATTAGCCCTACTTCCGCCACGTGAGTTGGGAATCACTTCTAAAATCACCCATCCATTCTGCCAGACTTCTTTATGCTATGGGATATCACTGCCAAAGAACAACCTGTCCCGAGCAAAAACAAAACACAGCTCCTAGGTATCAATGTAAATACAAATCCCTGGGGACAGGGATCCAGTGGGAACAAACTCTGTACTGGAATAGCTCTTTCTGTAGCTGAGACTCTTGGTGTTTAATCACATCGTTCTTTACTTCTTTTTGACATCAGAAATAACTTAAGACATGTTTTTAAATCCTTCTCCAGAGTGGAGCTTTAGGAGAGGAGCTATAATATAATATAATTTTACAATATAAAGGCAAAAGGCAAGAAGGAAAGTACCTTGTTTTTTGATTTGCAAATTTTTATTCAGGAGGAATTAGGTCAAGGCTGCCATTTCCACTGATGATACAGAGGGGGATTTAGGCTTAGGAGTAAAATGGACCTGGATTTGAACCCAGCCAGCTCTTCCTTTACTAGTTGCATGACTAATAATTTGCTTAACCTCTTTAAGCTTCAGTGAACTTAATAAGCAGGAGGTAAAAACTAGCTAACATGATTAGTAAAAGGTTGTCTATACAGTAAGGTCTTAATAAGTGACAGCATCGGTCCTTGTCCACATCACCGATGCCGTCTGCTGCGCTCTCACACTGCGTGTGCAGATTCCTCTCATCACCAGGATGCATGGTGTTGCTGAGTCCTCGGGACGGAAGGAGTCCTATGAACAGCACAAATGCATTCCCCATGCCACCTCTGTCCTCCTCTAGATGAGTTAAGGAGGAAAGCACTGGATACAAATGGCTGTCAGCTCCAAATGTGATTCTAGAAGAGAACAGCAGCTCCCAAAAGAACCCAGGAAAAGCATGCCAAGGCAGAGACCCAAGCCACTGGACTGCTCCCTCCTGAGGTCGCACATCATTTCTAGATTTGTCTTCTCTTTAATTTCCAAAATTTAACTAGATTGTTCTTGTTGTTGTTGGTATAGATATCTATATAGATATCTATATAGATATGTATAGATATATGTGTATTATATAATTTGAATGAATAAAATACTTTATGCATTTCTGCACTAATGAATACACAAAGCTGTTCCATCTTGCCCTGGGAAAGCTGGATAAACATTCCTGTAAGCCAAGAACAAAAACGCAGGTCTGGGTGAAGTCGGAAGGTCGCCCGTCAAGTGGGAGAACATCAGGACTCTGCACTTAGGAGACTTCTTTCTCCCTCAACTATTTTTAGACCTGTTTATGAGGCGCCATGGGCTCCTTCCCACAGCTGCTTCAGCTTTCCTGGCCCACGCATTTCAAGTGCCCAGCAAGGGGGAAATGAGCCCTTCTAACTTAGACTCGGAGGAGGAGGTGATTGACGTGAATCTGCAGAAACCTCGAGTTGGACGAGCCTTCAGGGGCTGCAGGCAATCCAGGGGCCTCTCTGCTCTTCTGAGCCATCCAAGGGAGATTGTTTACTCAGCTTCCTCAAACCATCTGCAGGCGAAACAACCCTCTGCCCCTTCCGCAGAATCAGTGGGCAGTAAGAATCATCACCAGATTTCTCATTTCCATGCTGCACTTCTAAGAGCTCTTACGGAATGATTTCATTTTCCCCCAGAAGCAGCCCTTTGCAACTCTGTGGCTGGGCGGCGGTGACGTGGTATAATGGCCTCAATGTGCCCTGTCATGCCACTGAACTGTACATCTAAAATGGCGAGCATGGAAAAGTCTACGTTCTGTATACCTTGCTACAATAAAAAATTAAGTTAAGAAGAATAAACATGAGTAGGCAGACATTATTAGAAAAGGGTGAAGTCCAGTCATGCAGCTACAGCAGCCTCTAAACCTCAGGCCAGTGTCCTTGCCCAGGAACCGCAGGACCCCTGGGTGCTGCCACTGCCTGGCAGGACGGCGGGCTTCAGAAACCACCGCTGAGCTCAGGCCTCCGGAGACAGTGAGCTCCTGAGGAGGCTGTGGCTCACGCCTGCTGGTCTTTCACTCTGAAAATGCCACACCTTCAGAGAAAAACATTGTCCCTCTGGATGCTGCGGCTCCTTTCCATCACTGCCAACTGCTTTCCTGTCCACAGACTTCAGAATCCAGGAACAAGATGGCTCGCAAGTCCAGTTTGCTCTGGTAAGTAACCATCCCACTTTCCACACTATTTTCCCAATTTCACACAAAAAAACACCAAGAGGCCTGGAAGTCAGCACTCAACGTATTTTAAATATCAGATAACTCAGTCCCACCCTGATTTCTGTAGGTAAATCAGACATGGCGTGGGAACAAACTGAAAGAATCCATGCCAATGTGCACAGACCTCTGAGGAAGTGAGATAAGAATCAAACACCCTATACTTCAGGCCACTAGAAAGAGAAAGAAAATGAGTAATTCAAAAGAGAGGAAAATCCATATGTATTTTCTGTAAAAAATATTAAGCTTTGTATGATATTTTATAACTTGCAAAACACTCTCTAGCCTACGTTCTCTTATTTGACTTTTCCAAAAAGCCCATGAAATAAACAACTAATGTCATTATGGTGATTCTCCTTTTATAATGGGGGAAACTGAGGCATTGAGAGTTTGGTTTTTTTGCCAGGGTCCCAGTTGGAAAATAGTGGTGCTGAATCTCATACCAGGGCTTCTATTTTTAAATGCTATGTTGATTTAGCCTGCAGCTGTAGCACTGTGGAGTCCAATCCCATCAGATCTCAGAGGCTAGACAGGGTCGGGCCTGGTTAGTCCTTGGATGGGAGACTGCCTGGGAACACCAGGTGCTATAGGCTTGGGAGAAGGACCTGCCAACCCACTCCCCAAAACAATCAGCCATTGAAAACCCTATGAATAGCAGAGAAGCTCTGATGATAGTGTTTCGCCTGTTGTATATCAGGTCACCATGAGTTGGACACCAACTTCACGGCACCTAACAACAATGTTGATTTTATTATTGTTAATATGCTTTAAATGATTAAGTTGGTTGATGAAGCTGGGTTTAATATGACTGAGGTCTGAGTCATTCCAAACAAGAGTACACACACACACACACCCCAGAGTAGCTGGGAAGATGTCTGGTTTCCCCTAGGCCGCCTCTCTCCCTCTTAATCTCCTCATAACCAACTCCCTGCTAAAAATAGCCAGTCCCTTCCAGACTTGTCCTCTTTCAAGGCTTCAGTGCGCGGGGAAAGGGTTGAGTGTGAAATTTTCAAAGGCCACCTCAGGGATGTCCACGGAAGCTGGGGACAATGTTCACAGCAGTGAGTTCTCAGTGTAGCCGTGCGGATTCCATCACAGAGTAAGTGCTGATTGTCCACCTCTGAAATCAACGGGGCCACGCAAGTCTGGTGACACCAACTGCATGAAGACATACCAGGACTCCGGAAGCGGCATGTCCTAAGGGCTGGACCACCTGCGCCGCAGACCTGGGGAAGGTGGGCAGCGGCACCGTGCGCACAGATGGCAGGTCTCTCCGGGTCATGATTGCTCACCCTGGGCTTCTATCTTTGAAAGGACCAAGACATATTTCCTCACTTGCGTAATAACTTGGGTCTCTCCTGGAGTTGGGAACACGCCGGACCTCTGCGGTCTGGCAAGGCAGAGAGAGCAACTGAGGAAGCCCCGGAGCCTGAGACCAGAGGGAGATGCGGCCCCCAGCCCAGCCCACACCCTGCCCTTCATGGCACTCAGGTGAGAGCACAGAGTCAGCCGACCCGGTCAGGCCTGCCCTGCAGCCATCTGCAGGAACTCCAACCCACAGAAGCACCCTGCAGGGGCCGAGCACCTGAGGTCAACCCAGAGCAGGTGCCGTCATGGTCAGTCTGCCACAGACTTTGATTTCTGCTCTCTTCCAGCCCAGGCGGGTGTAGAGCTTGAGCACAGGAAGATCTGAAATGAAGGCTCCGGCCAGAAGTTTTCTACTTGTGCTTTCCACAACTCTAGTTTTTCTGTGCTCGCCTTTATGGCTGCACTCGTATCTCTAGGAGGGTAACAGGTGGCTGATTTTTGTGCGATGGTTAAATAACTCCGGAGTCAGCCTGGCCAGATACAAGAACAAGTCTTTACTGCTTACTGTGTGGCCAGTGTCTAAATTTCATGAGGCACGTTTTATCATCTGTGAAATGGACTTACGTAGCCCTGACTGTTCCTGAGTGGCGCTGAGACAGCACACTTGGTCTGTGGCCTGGCACATAATAAAGACTTCATAACACATCAAGTGTTAGCCTGGCAAGATGGCGCACGCCTGTAATCCCAGCCACTCAGGAAACAGAGAAAGGGAGATGGGAGTTCAAAGCCACAGTTAGCCTCCGTAACTTAGCTAGACCCTTTCTCAAGATGAGAAATAAAAAGGGAGCTTGGGGTGCAGCTCAGAGGTAGAGTGCTTGCAAAGTCCACGCAAGGTTCTGGGCTCGGTTCCCCAGTACTTCCTCCCCTGAAGAAGTTAAACACTGCTGTTCTTCTCTGTCCTTAGTCACCATTGCATCCACCTCCAATATGATGCCAGGCACACAACAGGCCATTTGGTTGATGTTCCCGAATGAAATCCTGCCCAAACTCAACACAATTCTGAATACACATCCCACCTTGACTGGGTGTGTATTGATTTGTTTGCTTACTGAAATGCTTTGACTTGGAGTTACCAAGTATCATTGAAGGAAGCCTTAGGGGCTTCAGAAGGGATGGGAATATCAGAAGGCTAAGTGGGACAGAATGAGCAAGAATAGGTCTTAGTGGACCACCTGGTATGGCGACCTCCTTTCCATGTTATTCTTTTAAACGTAATTCAGTATGGAATGCCATCTCATCAATTACACATCACACTGTGACTGAGAGAAGATTAGCATGTTGAATTGGACAACATGCCTCCTTTATTTAATTTCAAATGGTTGACACATAAAATGGTCTGATAACCTCTACTGCCCCTAAAATTATTCCATAGTTGTGTACTCACGTTAATAATATAATGGTGGATATAATAATAATAATGGTGGATTCCAGCCAATTGAAATAGAAAAATACGTATTGGCCAAGACCTTCTACCTTCCAGCACACACCTGGTTTCTGTGTTGGATGAATACACAGAGCCAGGCTTCCTCAGTCTGTAGCTCGCCATAAACCAGGAGGCTCTAAGCGCGAGCATTGACTCTCCCGCAGTGCTGGAGGCTCGAAGTCCACACTCCAGTGGTTGACAGGGATGGATCTTCTGGGAGGGCTGAAAGAGAGCCTGCTCTATGTTTCCCTCCCAGTTTCTGGAGTTGCTGACACTCTTGGCCGCCCTTGGCTGTGGACATGTCACCGCAGTGTCGGCCTCTGGCCTCTGTCCTAGCATGGTATTCTCCGTGTTGTTTGTCTGTGGCTTCCCATCTTCACTCAGCGTTCCTCTGTCTCCAAAGTCTGTCCATTTTGTTGTTGTTGTTTTGCTTTTTGTTGTTTTTTTTTGTTTAAGAACAGGTGGTTAAACCCAGGGCCTTGTATGTGCTAGGCAAATGTTCCACCACTGAGCTGCACTCCCAGCTCTTTTTAATTTTTTTTTTTAATTGAGACAGGGTCTCACTAAGTTTCCCAAATTGCCACTTGCCTGGAACTCAAGATCCTCTGGCCTCAGCCTCCCAAGTCACCGGGATTATAGGTGTGTGCCACCTCACCTGGAAAAATCCTCCTCTCTTTGTAGGGACATCAGCCATTGATTTTGGATCTAGTCTAATCTAGTTTGACCTCCTCTTAATCTGATTGCCTCTACCAAGATGTTATTTTCAAATATGATCACACTCACAGGCACGAGAAGTTACACTTGAATATCTTTTAAAGGACACAATTTAACCCACAATAATTTCCTTCAGGGTTATAAAAAAAAAGCCAGAGGTTCAGTTTGGTTGGTAGGGTACTGCTCTGCACTTTCTGAGGACCTGAATTCCATCCCCAGCACCACAAAAATAGGAAAAGGATGCAGCAGTCCACTCTTGAAACAATCCTGAAACAATCATTGAAAACCCTACGAGGGTCGCTATGAGTTGGACAACTCAATGGTACCTAACAACAACGATAACCTCTTACATAACACCACATGCCAGGCAGTACTCAACGCACGTGTTACTCATTACTCATGTAATCCTGCCTGCAGCCGTAGCCCTGTGGCATCCGATCCCGTCAGATCTTGGAAGCTAAGCAGGGTCGGGCCTGGTTAGTACCTGGATGGGAGACCGCCTGGGAACACCAGAAGCTGTAGGCTTGGGAGAAGGACCTGGAAACCCCCTCCCAAAAATCAATCTGCCATTGAAAATCCTATGAACAGCAGAGAAGCACTGATAATAGTGTTTCCCCTGTTGTACAGAGGGTTGCTATGAGTCGGATACCGACTCGATGGCACCTAACAACAACAACATGTAATCCTCTTCATGATCCTATAAAGTAGGTAACATTATCATTCCACTATTTCACAGCAGGGAAGAGTAGAGATAGAGTAATTTCCTAAGGTTGCCCATTGGTCTCTTAACCTTGAGCCTACAATGCTTCCTATAGCTTGTAAATGAGCTGAGACTGACCCAGTCATAAAAATAAGAGAGTCACAAGGTGCAACAGGCCCAAGGAGGCTGATGCTGCTCTGGTTGGGGGTATGGGAATTAGGCTTCCAGTTCATTCAACTCAAACATAAGCAAATATAGCCAAATGCCAGAGGTAATATTCATTTGGAATGAATTCAAATTTTCCAAGAAATATAAACAACAGCATAGGCCCTGCTTTGACAAAGCTCAGTGGTGGTGCTAGGTGCCACTGAGTCAGTTCAACTCACATCAACCCTCATGGGGTTTTCAATGGCTGATAGTTTTGGGATTGTTCCAGGAGTGGACTGTCACGTCCTTCTCCGATGTTTGTTATGCTGAAGACTGAACCTGGGTCCTCAGAGGGTACAGAGCCGCGCTCTACCAACTGAGCTGAATCCTAGCCCCAAGCTTAGTGTCGTTGTTGTTAGGTGCCATCGAGTCGGTATCCGACTCATAGCAACCCTCATAGGGTTTTCAATGGCTGACTGTTTTGGGATTGCCTTGGGAGTGGATTGCCAGGCCCTTCTCCCATTTTTGCGGGGCTGAGAATTGAACTCAGGACCTCAGAGACTGCAGCGTGGCACTCTACCAACTGAGCTAAATCCCAGCTTAGTGTAGAGCAGCATAATAAGATACAAGCAGATAACAGCTATATAATGCATTAAGACAAATCACAAGCAAACGCAGAAATTATAGGAATCAACGCAGAACAAATGGAACTTAACATTTCAGCATTTTCTGCTGCATGTGTATTTTCATGTGCTGGTCAGACTTAAAACCTCTTGAGGTCTCCTGGGTTTTTTTGTGTGTGTGCTCATCCCAAGCAGGCTTACACCATGCTTCCTACACACGGGGCCCTCTGCAGAGGTGGCTAGGATGGTTGTTTGTTCCACCCTGGATGTAAAACACAAAGAAGAGTGTGAATTGTGTCGTTCAAGTACTTGACTCCCCCAGCTTGTTGACACTTCTGGGAGACAGGAGTGAGGCCCGTGGGCATTGAGCACAGGGACATGATGTCCCCTCTCTCAAAGTTTCAGATGCTCAACAGAGTTCGCCAGGCACCGTTTCCCCTGAGAGTGTGGGCTGAGCTGCGGGACCCATGAACCGCCAGGCAGACAGTGTCTGGCAGCCACGGATTGCAGCGCCTTCTCCCCAGCCCACGCTTCTTCCTAGCACTCTGCTTTTCTCTGCTGAGCCACAGGTTTCCTTTCTGTCCTCATCTGCATCTGGATCTGCCTTCACCCAGAACGGGACAGGAGACGGAAAGGAAGCCTGCGAACTTCAGTCTTCATGCAGACTTCTGCTCTTTGTGCACCCCCCTCTGCCTCCAGCCTTTCTCCACAATGGGAACTCCTTGCAGGCTCTGATCCCCACGGCTGCAGAAGCACGCCTTCCCTGGTTCCGCATGGGGTCACTACCAGAGACAATATCATCTGTTTTGTGTCCAGATCCAAAAACTTTTGAGCCCTTCCCAGATCAGATGATGTCAACCCCACAGCAATAACAAATGCAGTTTCTGGCCTCCCACTAGATGCTCTTCTTCTTACAAGCCCCCGAACCCCAGGCCCACTCTGCTGCGTACCCAAAGAGTGTCACGCCCACAAGACAACCTCACAGGAATGGCTGCCTAGGCAATATGGCCCAGGCAAGGGAGAGATAGGGGTGGGATTTAGCTTAGTTGGTAGAGCGCTGCTCTGCAATCTCTGAGGTCCCAAGTTCAATTCCCAGCACCGCAAAAATGGGAAAAGGACGAGGCAACCCACTCCCAAGCCAATCCCGCAACAATCTGCCTTTGAAAACCCTATCAGGGTCGCTATGAGTCAGACACGACTTGATGGCACACAACAACAACAACAACAATGGAGAGATGTGAAGCTCCCGGCCACAAACCAGAAAAGAAACCACTTCCTCCCTTCCTGCTCTCCCTTCCGCTCATTTCTACCGCTCCTTTTGTCTGAGACTTGCCTGGCTTCCACTTGTAAAATAGGTCCACTGGGTAGGGACTGTGTTTAATTGTGCACTGCTGGCAATGCCTGGCACATTACCATCCTCAATAAACGCATTATCATTATGATTATTGTTATGACCTATCATAACAATAATTGCAATTCAGGGTGCATTCCTCTAAACTTCAGGCTGCTTGGAGAGGCAAGAACATACACATGGTCCCCTGGATATCCTTAAGTGCTCTGGATAAGGATCTGAATTTAAGGGGTGCATATCTGAGCTGCACCTCCAAATCTGTGGAGACTGCAGGGTAATTATCGCCTATCCTCAGAGGGAATGGTGCATGCAACCATTCTCTTCCCATGCAGAAATGGGGAATAAGAAGTTGGGAGAGATCGGGAGAGATAGAGAAGAAAGAAATTGCACTAAAACAAGTTTTTCTTTTCTTTTTTTTTTTTTTTTCTTTTTTTCAGACCACAGCTAGGGATGACCCAGTGGCAAAAAACCTGCTCAAGCAATGATAAGGAAAATCATTTGCTAGGCACGTTAATTTAAATCGTGGGAGTCAAGCCTTCCCTGGGTTGCCCATTGGATAAATGCCGTCAGGATATGCCCTGAGCCATTCCAATGAGATGTAATAATTGAATTTGTTTTCGTTTAATTTGGAGGGCCTTTAATTAAAAGCCAGGCTTGTGTGTGCAGAGAGATAAAGCTGGGCACAGGGAGACTGGGGGTAATTTGGGCGTCGAATGCAATAATTAATTATAAATTCAGAGGTCAGGGGACTAGCTCTGTCCTGGGGAAATCAGCACAGCGAACCGGCCACCCGGCTGGAACAAGCTCAGGAGTGGCAGAAACAAACGCTTACGTGATTTTGTTTTGAAAACTTAATCGCAATTACAGAGTAGCGTGGAGGTTAATTTGCAGAGTTCATCCATCAGAGAAATAAATACATCAGCGATCATGTGATGGGAGACAACCTGGAAAGTCTGGTTTTCCAACCACAATTTTCAAAGCTTCAGTTTGGGAAGTGGCGCAGAATCCACCTTGGAATTACTCTTGCCAATATTCATGTCTCTCCAGGCTGCTAAGAATCTCTCTCTCCCTTCTAGGTCTGAGGCTAAGCTCATCCACCCGACCACCTTAGATAATGTGGACACGTCCTAGAACTATGGGGCTCACACGGGGAAGATGCCACAGAATCACTTCTAAGGGGTTTTATCAGCACTCAAGAAATCAACATCTAGAGCTAGTGTCCAAAGACAAAGCTTGAATTAATGCCCATTATTAATCTCTGGAGTTAGGATTACAGGGTAAACTATAGTTATCGATCTTCAGATCCCATTGTATTTCGTGATACAAAGCAATAAAGTCAAGATTTGTGCTTACATGTGAGTTTTCTGCCCTGAAAAATGACATTCCATTAGAGGTGCATTTTGTGCTTGGGAGAACTTTATTACGGAAGTGCATCCCAGCATGCAGCAGTGGCGCCGACAGACGGCTGCCTCCTCCCAGCCTTCCACGTGGGGTGCAGAGAAGGGTTCACGGCTACCACCTTGCACCATGACTCCCGGCTGGGGCTCCCCGTGGCAAAAGTGGGGTTGCACCTGACACAAACACTCACAAGTGTCTGTGCCCAGATGCATTTCTGAAAGTCTGTCACTCTCAGCAGCTTTTTTCTCAAGGTTGTAACTGTTCCCTAGAAAAGGAGGACTTCACAGGTTGGACCCTTTACTCTCAGAAGGGAAAACCGGCCTAGATCAGAAAGGGTCCAACAGAATTGCCTGGAGCACTTTTTAAAAATACACAAACTTTCGCACCTTTCCCCAGACTTCCTAAACCCGGACCTCAAGCGGCGGAGAGCCAAGTAATGCCCCATCACCCTCAGCCGTGACCCACCAGACTAGAAAGGCTCCAGGCCTTCACGCCTATTGGTAGAAGTGTTATTCCAGGCTGCGTTTCCAGGGGCCTGATACTTGAACGTGCCCAGCAACTTGCAATCCTAGATGCAATCGTGGCATCTGAGGGCTTCAAACGTTAGCTCAGGCGCGTCTCAGCCACGGTTACGTCTCTGCCTGCCATTGTCTGTCCTCTGTGGATGCCTTGAGTTCTTCCCCTTCGTCCCCTTAGCTGCCAGCCTCCCGGGGTGTCCCCTGCACACCTGGGAGAGAGAGCGATGCTGTCAGGCACTTGCGCATCCTAGGCAGATCTCCAGGGAAGGCCACAGGCTGTTAAGGGAAGGAGGCGGCGGTGCTCTGGAGCCGGGCACATCTCAATAGCCACCTCACGGATGAGGAAACTGAGGCACAGAGAAAGGTGATAGCTAGCTGGAACTCAGCATCCGGCAGATGATTCCTGGGCTCTCCAATGACATCGTGAAGCAGAGTTCCCAATTCTCACTCCAGGGCCACGTGGGGGTGTTTAGAAAAGTAGACGAAGGAAGGAATGATGCAGTAAGAAGCAAGTTTAGAAAAATCTTTGGAGGGCGGCGTAGAAAGGCTCATATTGCCACTGAGAATATTTACTCCATAAATAGAAGCTATCCTGAAAGCTCCTTATCTCTCGGTGGGAGTGGAAGACTCAAGCAAGAGCAACAAAATTTTCTTTAACACCAGCTCTAAGTATCATAATAAGTACTTATTATTGAGTGCCTATTACATGCTAGATACCCGATGTTTTATATATTGTATATATTCCACCAGCCACAAAGACATTACTATCCACAATTCATAGTTGACACAGCAGACATTGGGACAGTGGCCCTTGCCCATTGGTAGTAGTGGGTCTGAAGGTCTCCCTCTCCTAGTCAAAACAAGGAATTTACTTTTTGCAGTTAATGTCTTAATCACACAGTAATCAACTAATTGTTGTTGGTGGTGGTGGTGGTGTTAGGTGCTATGGAGTTGGTATCTGAGTCATAGTGACCTTACATACAACAGGCGAAACACTATTGTCAGTGCTTCTCTGCTATTCATAGGGTTTTCAATGGCTGATTATTTTTTGGGAGTGGGTTGCCAGGTCCTTCTCCCAAGCCTACAACAACAGCACTGGGTGTTCCCAGGTGGTCTCCCATCCAAGGACTAACCAGGCCCAACCCTGCTTAGCTTCCGAGATCTGAAGGGATCTGAAACCACAGTACTATGGCTGCAGGCAATCAATTAATAGTGGAATGTTTTCTAAACAATAAGAGCAGTGCTAGCACTATAGGGCACACAAAACTGAATAAATCTCTGCCCTTGTGGATCTGACAGCATAGTCTGGGACACAGGAAACTTTGTCATGTGTGGTTAAACCCCACAGTGAGGAGGACCGTGTGCTCTGAGAACCCATGGGTAGGACATACGGCTGCCTGCAGAGGGTGGGCCAGGGATAGAAAGAAGCTCCGGAAGGTGAAGGAGGCGGGAAGAACAGGGCTGGGTGAGAGATGGGCATGTGCCAAGCCTCCAGGATAAAAGCAAAAGCAGCCCAGCCCACCTCCAGAGCCGGGAAGCGGCGGGGATGACTGGGGCAGCCCTCCAGCATTTGGCAAGTGCCAGCGGACAATGCCGGAGCATTGTTACCTCCAGAAAGACACTCCAGGTACCCCACCAGCATCTAGCACAGGCGCTGCCCGACGGTTCCAGCAGGTCAAAGTGTGAACAAGGCAGTGTGGCGCTGCCCTACACCCTACAGATAAGGTGAAAAGGTTGCAGTGCCCTACACCCTACACCCTGCCCTACACCCAGGTGTCCTGACGCTTGGCCAGAGCCTCCTGACAGTCATCCTCCCGGGGTCCTGCCTGCAGTGGCAGGGTGGGAGGAAGGGTGCCTGGGCGCCCGCCTGTCTCCCGCCGCGCGTGTGCGCTCCGCGAGTCTTCTCCCTGGGTTGTAAGTGCTCCCTCCAGAAGGGCTGCGGGGCTGGGAGGCAGGCTTTGCTCTCCCTCCCTCCCTGGCTCTATTTTGGGAATGGTTTAGAAGTTGTGGGGGGTTTGTTGCTTCTTTTTTCCCTGAGTGAAAGCATACGTTAAGGGGGAAAAAAAGAATCGCATTCCCGTCGGCTCTTTTGACGTTGCTGGGAGACAAAGCAAGCAGCGGCGAGTCTCCAAATGGGCTTTAAAGGAGAAATATATTTTAAATGAAGCCCTAAAGCACAGAACATCACGAGGAGACAGGCTGCGCATCCTGATTCTGCTCGGCCAGCCGCGGAGAGAAGGTCTGCCTGTCAAAAAGAAATTTAGAAGAGCCCCGTTTAACTCAGAGATGTAGCAAGACCATGCGGTCCAGAGCCCTAGACTTACAAAGCAGCGTCAAGACCAGACATGGTCCCCAAAAGTTACCCCAAAAGTGTTCATTCTTCCTTCAAGCCTCCTTGTGTTTGGATCACTCTTGGTTCCTCGCAGGGCCAGGTGGATGCCCTCCGAGGACCTTGCGGAGTGGGGTGGGTGCCAGACAGACAGTAGAGGAAGCCACAGAGTCCTTAGGCTTCAAAGACTGAAGAGGGCCTGGGTAGCAGGTGCCTCACGGAACCTAGGAGGAAGTAGACCACGGAGAGCTCAGGAGGGTCCAGGCTCAAAATAGGATTTAATAGGATTTCACTCTTTCAAACTGAGGTTGTCAAAGATTTTGCTTTACTTGGCTCTACGATCAACACCCACAGAAGCAGCAGTCAAGAAATCAACAGACGCATTGCACTGGGAAAAGCTGTTGCAAAAGACCTCATTAAAGCATTGAAAAGTAAAGACGTCACATTGAAGACAAAGGTGCGCCTGACTCGTGCCATGGTATTTTCAGTTGCATTGCTTGATTGTGAAGGCTGGACATTGAATAAGGGAGATAGGAGTAGAACTGATGCTTTCCAATTATGGTGCTGGAGATGAACATGGAATATACTACGGAATGCTGAAGGAATCAATAAATCTGTTCTGGAACCAAAGTGTTCCTTGGCACGAAGGATGGCTAGACTATGTCTTACATATTTTGGACACGACATGTTGTCAGGAGGGACCAATCCTTGAAGAAGGGTATCCTGTTTGGGAGAGTGGCAGGTCAATGAAAAAACTGGAAATTCTCAAGTAGATGGGTTGACACAGTGTCTGCAACAATGAGCTTAAACATAAAAAAGATCGTGTGCCTGGCACAGTCAGGGAGTGTTGTTGTGTCGTACATGGGCTGCTATGAGTCAGACCCGACTTGATGGCACCTAACAACAACCACCACAACAGCAGCTTTTTAAGAACCATATATGATGTGTATTCGCTATCTCAGTTTTTGGAGCAAGGCTCACAGGCACTCTGACCACCATTTTTAAGGAATGCCCAATGACCAGGACCGCAGCAGTTCTCTGCGCTTGCCTGTGGAAGCATCCTTACGCATGCCCACATGGTTTTGGAAGGCAATCCCTAAAAGAAGGGAGCCAGGCCCAAGGAGGGACAGGCAGCCAGAAGATACGAAAGGAGCCTTGGGCAGAACGTGGCTCACCAGGCGTGGCTGCCCTCGTGGCGGGGAAAGCGCCTTTGCTGGGCCTCACAGTTCCTGTGTTCTGGACCCTATTCCTACTCAGTTGTAGAAGCGTGTCAGCTGGTTTTTTGAACAGCAACTTAGAGTGCTCACAGACGTTATTCTTCATATGATTTTCACAATAAACCTAAGAGGTAGGGTGGGCAGTTTATCAATGAGCAAATGCCCTGCCCCACCACTGGAGTCCAGGTTATAGCTCAAAATATCTCAACCCCCAGAGGGTTGTAGGCTTCTAAGTGACTGGTGGTAGATACTGATAATAAAAGGGTGTGCCTCCACTGCACCGCCACCTTTTCACCTTATCTTTAAGTAGATGTCATCAATGTAAGATAAAAGGTAGAGAAAGAAAAGTGGCCTTTCTTCAAACATTGACAAGCAGAAAACACGTGTCACCTGTCACCTTGAAGTTCATCCAAGCAGCTGTTTACAGCTTGGCCCTCCAGGCCTACTCACCCTTCTACCACTGAAGCACTCAGATGTCCAGGTGGACACAGGCGGTCCATTCGAGTGGGCTAATTTGAGGAGGATATGATAGAGGAAGGCTGGGATTTAGCTCAGTTGGTAGAGCATTGTGCTGCAGTCTCTGAGGTCCCGAGTTCAATTCCCAGCACCACAAAAATGGAGAAGGACCTGGCAATCCACTCCCAAGGCAATCCCGAAATAGTCAGCCATTGAAACCCCTATGAGGGTTGCTATGAGTCAGACATGACTCGACGGCACCCAACAACAACAAAAACCACCTCAACTCTAGCCCTGTCTCCTATGAGAAAAGAACTGAACGTCGCCCCTTCGCGGTGGCTTCTCTTGGTGGGAGGAGCAGGAAGTCTGCGCCTGTGCCACGTCTGCCTGCCTCCTCCATAACTCAAGCCTGGGGACTCACACAGGACAAGAATGACTTTCTGCTGTTCAGACTGTGCTTAATTAAACATCCTCATTAAACCTACAGGAGTGATGGCACCTGTCGCGGTGCAGAAGGCAGGCTGATACAGTTCCTTTCATCCAGCGCCATGGCAGCCCAAGGACGCATCTCCTGGGGAAGCCAAGGAGCCTCAGAGGCACCACGGGGACTGAGGCCAGCCAGGGGTTCCTCTTGCCTCTCACTCTCCACAGCTGCCTCCATTTGGGACTTTGCTTAGACGCATGGCGGGTTTCAGGAAGCTGAGACACCACAGTGTACACTCGTGGTGAGTTTTCCCTCCACGGTCACTTGCCTGCAGTGTACAAGACTCCCTGCCCTTGCTCTGGGCATGGGCCTGGGAATGAGCAAAGGGGAATGAGAAAGTCAAGACTACAGAAGCCATAACCCTGTACCACAGGACCTCTCACCACATACACACAGCAGGTCCAAAAAAAGGTATACACATATCTTGGGAAAAAGCTTTCCATGTTGTAGTTTTAAGACTGCGTCATACGCTTGCTCTGATGTGATAGTAAAAATACAATCTGGAACGTCATATTACATATTGCTACTATAACTCAATACAACTGCAAAAGGTAATACATAGATTGCTGTTGCTAGGTGCTGTCAAGTCCAGTCTGACTCCCAGTGACCCTACATACGATAGAATAAAACACTCCCAACACTGTGCCGTGTCTGGCACTGTATCAGTGCTTCTCTGCTATTCATGGAGTTTTCAGTGGTGGATTGTTTCAGGAGCTGGCTGCCACGTCTCTCTCCCATGTTTGTGTGCTGGGGATTGAACCCAGGGCCTCACAGAGCAGAGAGCAGCACTCTACCAACTGAGCTAAACCCCAGCTGCAATATACATTGTTGTTGTTAGGTGCTGTTGATTTGGGTTGGACTCATAGTGACCCTCATAGGGTTTTCAATGGCTCACTCTTTTGGGATTGCTTCGGGTGTGGATTGCCATGACCTTCTCTAGTTTTTGCAGGGCTAGAGGTCGAACCTGGGTCTTCAGAGAGTGTGGACCAGCACTCTACCAAGTGAGCTAAACCTCAGCCCCAATGCCCAGCACTATGTCAGTGCTTCTCTGCTATTCATAAGGCTTTCAGGGATTGCTTTGGGAGGAGATTGCCACATCCTTTTTCCATTTTTACAATGCTGAGGATTAAACCAAGGACCTCAGAGAGCACAGAGCAGTCCTCTACCAATTGAGCTACACCCTAGCCATCTCTTAAAATGTGTACACTTTGTGTGTGTGTGTGTGTGTGTGTGTGTGTGTGTGTGTGTGTGCCTGCAACTGTAGCCCTGTGGCTTCCAGTCCCGTCAGATCTCGGAAGCTAAGCAGGGTCAGGTCTGGTTAGTACTTGGATGGGAGACTGTCTGAGAACACCAGGTGCTGTAGGCTTGGGAGAAGGACCCAGCAACCCACTCCCAAAAATCAATCTGCCATTGAAAACCCTATGAATAGCAGAGAAGCACTGACAATAGTGTTTCACCTGTTGTATGTGGGGTCGCTATGAGTTGAATACCAACTCTACAGCACCTAACAACAATAACGTATGTGTGTGTATACATACATATATATATACATATATATATGTGTATATATATGTATGTATGTATATATATATGTATGTGTGTATATATATATATATATATATATATATATATATATATATGTATGTATGTGTATATATGGCAAACATGGCCTTTTCAGAGGTTGACTAAATCACCTTGGTAGATTTTCTGAGTTCTGTGCCAGGCTCTCAGGAATTCTGGCATGCCATCCTGAAGTTGAGGGAGGTAGACAGATAGACTGAGGAAAACCCTGGCTGCCACCACTCAGCCTTCCACTCACACATCCCATACGCAGGCGGCTATTGTCACCTATAGACGTGCCTCCTGGTCCTTAGGTATGGAGGTAGCGAAAAGAAAGCAATCCTGACTATCCCAATGCAATGTTTGCTCCATATAAGCCTCTGAGCCAGCGTGGCCCTGCACAGTTAGAACGCATCTAACCCCACAGACTTTCAGATGAAAACTCCCCATGAAACCCGGGGAACAGCTGGGCTTCACAGATCCCCAGTTGCTGGCTCCTGCCTGCCTCATCAGCCTCGTGATTTGAACAGACTGTGCCATTTAAAAGCACTTTCCTTTCTTGCCTTCTACCCAGGGATTCTCTGTACCTTCCACCCCTTGCTAAGTAGTGACATCCTGACCTTGGGAGTTTGTGATTCTAGAAACACAGACACAGACTCAGGCTCCCAAGGTGATATCAGTTGCTAGGAGTGATCAGAAGGTAAAAAGAAAAGTTGGTGTTCAACATGGGATTTTCTTGATCAAATTCCCTCTCAACAATGCAGTCCAACAAGAGGACAGGAATTCTGGTGCTCTGAGTGCAGAGGGTGCGAGAAAACATGACTCATTTAGAGTATCTCCCTTCAAACGTCACATCCTTGGGAATAGTGTAGAGAGCCGCATAACTCAGGCTTTCATCCTCCAAGTCTGCAGCAGAGTACAAATTTCCACATTCCTAATCATACTGTGGGGGCTGGGATTTGGCTCAGTTGGTAGAGCACTGCACTGCAGTCTCTGAGGTCCCAAGGTCAATTCCCAGCACCCCAAAAATGAGAGAAGGACCTGGCAATCCACTCCCAAGGCAATCCCGAAACAGCCATTGAAAACCCTATGAGGGTCACTATGAGTCAGATACCGACTCGACGGCACCTAACAACAACAACAACCATCATACTGTGAGTGATGAGGATTTAAAGAGCAACAAAGGTGGATGATCCAAGGGCCAAAATAATGTCACAGCCAAGGAGGACCAACCAGAAGGAGCAGACAGAAGGCTGCCACCTGTTATAGACAGAACAATGGCCTCGAATGATGCCAACTCCCCAGGCCCTGGGAATATGTGACTTTACGTGTGGCAAAGGGACTTTGCAGATGTGATTAGAGTACGGACCCTGGCATAGGTTTTTCCTCTTGGATTACTTTGGGTTATTCAAGTGGTCCCAGTGTCATCACATGAGTCCTTCAGATCAGAGCACTCTTCCTTGCTGAGTCAGAGAGGTGACGTGCTGAGAGGGAGTGGAAGCTCTTTTGTTTCCCTGAGATACAGGGTCCATGTGCAAGGGCAGGAGAGGGATCTCTAGAGCTGATGGGGTGCCCAGCTGACAACAGGCAAGGAAACAGAGGCCTCGGTCTCACAGCCAGGAGGAACTGAACTCTACAACACTTGGATAGGCTCCCGCAAAGCCCCTCAAAAGAGATACAGGTTTGTCCTCTGTTTTTACTTTTATTTTTATTTCTTTATTTGTGTGGGGGAGGTCTTTGGGGTTGGAGCCCATGGCTTTGCACATACTTTGCAAGTGCTCCCCCACGGGGCTGCACCCCCAGCCCATTTTTTATTTTTTTATTTGTAGATAGGGTCCCACTAAATTGCACAGGCTGCCTCTGGCCTTGAAACTGTGATCCCCCTGCCTCTGCCTCCAGGGTGGCTGGGATTAGAGCGTGCATCACCATGCTCTGCTCCTGAATGAGACTTCAGACCATCAGAAAGATAATGAGTTCATGATGTCGTAAGTCACTAAAAGGTGGTATTTTGCTACAACAGTAGTATAAAACAGATGGCGTATCTGTTGACCAATCAATGATAAGTTTCCTTCATTATCAGCATAAAAAACCTGATCTGCCTCCTTCTAGTCTTTTTCTGTAGTTGAGTAACTAGATATACCAGAGAGAGAGAGAGAGAGAGAGAGAGAGAGAGAGAGGAGATATCTCTAAAATTTCATTCTGATCATAATCACACCCATTCCTGTTTAAAATTCTTTTATGGTTTGACCTCCTTGACAGGAATCAAAGGATCTTCACCCCTTGCCCTTGGCTATCCTGTCCCTCTGCCAGTGTTACCCAGTCACCTAGCTTCCCTGACTCATCCTCCAGTAGGAGGCGGGTAGACACATGGGCTGTGAACCCGGAGTCAGTACCAGGAACAGGGCCAAGAACAAATCGCCCAGAAGGAGGCTTGGCTGGGGCAGAGGAAAGCTAGAGAGACTTCCAAACAAGGGCAGTGGTGCACAGTGATGGTGAAAGTGGAGGAATAGGAAGTCGGCTAAACGTACCGGAAGGGACAAACAGCGCTGCGGGCCGCAGCCCCCACTGTGCCCACAAAGCCCAGCCTCTCTCGGCCCTCCTGACGGTGTGTCTGCGAGGACCCTTGGATTCTCCCCACTCTTGTTACCATCAGCCTGCGGGGTCTGTTTGTTTTCTGGGAGGCCGTAATGAATGCTACACACTTGGCTGTGGAACAACAGAAGTCCACTCTCTCTCAGGTCTAGAAGCTGCAAGTCCAGGATCAAGAGGTGGCAGGATGGGCCTTCTGAGGCCTCCTGCCCTGGGGTACAGGTGGCCGAGGTCTGCCTGTGTCCTCACACTGTCACCCTGTGGTATGTATTGTCTGTGTCCTGATCCCTAATTCTAAACACAAACAAAACCCCCAACACCCACAAGTCATATTGTATTAAGTACCACCCACAGGATCATTTCACCTTAATTAACCTATTTAAGTCTTGCAGGCACACAACTGTGGCATCTGATCCCACCAGACCTTGGAAGCTAAGCAGGGTCAGGCCTGGTTAGTACTTGGATGGGAGACCCCCTGGGAACACCACGTGCTGTAGGCTTGGGAAATGGACCTGGCAACCCACTCCCAAAAAATCAATCAGCCATTGGAAATCCTATGCATAGCAGAGAATCACTGACAATAGTGTTCCGCCTGGTATACATAGGATTACTATGAGTCAGACACCGACTTGACAGTAACTAACAACCACCACCACCACCACCTCTTTAAAGACCCTTTTCCCAAATACATTTATTTCTGAGATACTGTAGGTAAGACTTCATGCAAATTTTAGGGGGAGAGGATTCAGCCCATAACCCTCAGGTTTCTGTTGGTTTTAATGGAAACCCTCTTTGAAATGGCTAATTCCTTCCAACTCCTATGCAGAACCTGGCAATGTTCACCTGTTTAAGGTGTTTTCATTATACCGCGTTGCTGCAAGAGAGCCATCAGAAGCTGCTGAGGTTCCATTCACTTTCCTCAATCTACAATTCAAGCCCAGATCCCACCTCCTCCAGTAGCGCCTGGACAAGCTCATCCTCTAGAGGAAAGTCTTGGCTCCTATGCTGTATTCAAAAGCCATTGCCTGCCCCCATTCTGCTGTGGCATCTGATCCTGTCAGATCTCCGAAGCTAAGCAGGGTCAGGCCTGGTTTGTACTTGGATGGGAGACCGCCTGGGAACACCAGGTGCTGTAGGCTTGGGAGAAGGACTTGGCAGCCCACTCCAGAAACAATCAGCCACTGAAAACCCTATGAGTAGTAGAGAAGCACTGATAACAGTGCCAGGCATCACACAGTGTTTCATCTCTTGTACATAGGGTTGCAATGAGTAGGACCCGACTCTACGGCACCTAACAACAACAAAAGCCATCACTTCCTAACTATTTTAGTGGATTTCACCATTATCTATGGTCTTACAGTTATGCGCAGTTTCTCTGTAAGGTGAAAGCATTCTGGAAGGGTGCAATACTGTGCATGCCTTCCAACTCCAAGTGAATGATATCATACTGACAGCCAGAGATTCACTCTGGTAAGAGTATTTACACCACGAAATCAGCAAACACTACAAGGCTTCACTGTTTTGTTCATTATCTACACTTGAGAAAGACACAGAGAAAATGTTCATAATAGAAATTAAACTTAATAGTATAGGAATCACACCATAACATTAAGAATAGCACAAAAGTTGTGGAAATATCCTTTCAGTATTCAAAAATTATCATGTAATTCAGCAAAGGAGTTGTGCAGACATTAACCTACAAAAGAAGTTCTGACACAGGCCCTCGTTCCATTTTCATCTCACTCAGTGTAAATGAGTGTGTCAACCAACATCCATGGCACAATTACACTTGTTCATCATAGATTAGCCATAGACAAAAAAATTTTGCAAAAAGCAAAGAAAGTATTTTGTCATTGCACTCACAAGAAAGACCATGGCCTATTCATTATTTGTAAATAATGTGCTACACATCCTTTGCTTTAGTCCATTTTGAGTTGCCTTGACAAAGTATCTGAGCTTGAATATTTATAAAGTAAAGAGGCTTATTAGTTCACAATTCTGGAGGTCCAAAAGTGTGGGACCAGCATAACTCAGTTCTGGACAGGGCCTCATAACAGATGGCATCATGTGATAGGAGCATAGGTGGAAGAGTGATTCAGGGCAAAGTATGGCTTCCTTACAACAAATCCATTCTCATGGGAACCAATCTGGTCCCATGAGATCTACATTAATCTATTCTGAGGGTAGAGGCCTTCAGGACCTACCTTCCACTCTGGCCCACCTCTTAAAGATTCTGACACCCAGTATGTATGTGTGTGTATATATACATATACACACACACATATATATATATATATACACACATACATACATATATATATACATATATATACACATATATATGTATACATATATATACATATATACATGTATATGTATACATATGTATACATACATATATATACATACATACATATATATGTATATACATACATATATACATATATACATATATATATATATATGTATATATACATACACATATACACTATGTACACATATACATATACACATACATACATACATGGGCAAACTTTCAGCCCATGAACCTGGGAACATACGCTATACACAAACATGGGCACTCTTCATGACAGAAAATGTAGTAATTATCAGATGTACACACACATACACATTTTTTCTCAGAGATCTGATAGTTGAACATTTATCAGCACCAGGCTGATCACAGATCCAAAAATAATTCTGGAAGTTTTTGACATGAGTTATTAATTTAAGCCACAGATAAGATACTCGTTAGATACCATTTGTACTTCTTTAATTTTCTCACCTTTTCTTTTTTTTCTTTTCATCTCCAGGACAGAAGCTATTTGTTTTTAACTAGCCTATTGTTTATTAAGCCTGCAGCCATAGCTCTATGGAATCCGATCCTGTCAGATCTCAGAAGCTAAGCAGGGTCGGGCCTGGTTAGTCCTTGGATGGGAGACTGCCTGGGAACACCAGATGCTGCAGGCTTGGGAGAAGGACCAGGCAACCCCCTCCCAAAAAAATCAATCTTCCATTGAAAACCCTATGAACAGCAGAGAAGCACTGACAATAGTATTTCCCCTGCTGTACAGAGGGTAGCTATGAGTCAGATACCGACTCGACGGCACCTAATAACAATAATAAAATTGTTTATTAAAATAATATACATTATATCGGCTGAATCTCAATTTGTTTTCATTTCTATTTTTCCTCTTGTATGTTTCTTCTTCTTCAGAACTTTCATTACTGTCTTTCTGGCCTCATTGGTGTTAACAACTTCTCCTAATTTAGATCCATCTGCAAACGTCATTAACATGCTATTTACTCCCTCATTAACACTGAAGCATTATCATTTATCATTATCTTGCGTAATGATCACGGGATTAAGGGTGTGAGGGCCTTAGGAAGTTTTGGTTCTAATCAGCAAGTTGAAAAGGATGAGTCTAGACAGACCGTGAACTGTTCAATGGCATACCAAGGGCTTGGGAATTCAATTTACAGAGTAACTGGAATTTAGCCTTCCAGCTGAAATTCAGTACTCCCCACTTTATGGTATTATTTGAGAACCAGGAGGAACATGAGGCTTTTATACCAAGGTAATATTGGTCCTGGCAGCCACCACAGATTCCATTTGTATCAGTGTCCCGTGAGCCTTCAAGGTAAGCAGTAAAAAGGATCATGGTGGCTGCTAATTGGTGGGGAAAATCAGATCTCTAAACCAGGTGGATGCATGGGCAGGAAAAAAGCTGTGGGAGTTAGAATTCACCTCAGATAGGAGAGAATTGTAGGGCCTAGATTTTATCCTGAGACCCTGGCGCAATTATCTGACGGCAAGTATAATTCGGGTCAACAGGGCAATGCCTCACAAATGTTCTCCAATCCAACTCTAGGAATTTTCTCTAGGCTCTGTTAAAGGATGAATTGTTGGGAAAATACGTAATGATAGCCCTCTGCTGCAAAGAAAAGAGCAATTTATTCCAGGAAGCAAGATCAAAGTCCAGCTGCGCTAGGTCAGCCCACACTGTTGAACCCAAGAGAAGCAGCATTTGCAGAACTCGGTCAGCCAAAGAGACGGAATTTAAACCATAGGGGAAAAAATAGCACGTCATCAAGGTGAGAACAGGATGCCACTCGGGGACCAGAAGGAGGAAAACCAGGGCCTTTGTTGTGTCCATTTCCCAGGATTTATGTGCGTTAGAACTCAAAGATATTAAATGAAATTAGCAGTTTCACAGCTATCTACCCACTTTGGGTTTTTTTTGTTTTTGTTTTTTGTTGTTTTGTTTTTTGTTTTCCTCAGACTTTGCCCCAATTTCTGTGAACTACACAGCTGTAATAGTTGGTTCATCTACTGAGAGCCTGAGAACTGGGCATTTTAAATTGAGCAACTGTTGACTGTTAGGGCCAAGACATTTGCTCTTATTATTATTTTTTTAATCTAAATGAACCCTTTATTTATTGAAACTTGACTTCCTTCTTGTGTATTGCCTGCACCTATACTACTGTGGCATCTGATCCCATCTGATCTCAGAAGCTAAGTAGGGTTGGGCTTGGTTAGTACTTGGATGGGAGACTGCGTGGGAACACCAGGTGCTGTAGGCTTGGGAGATGGACCCAGCAGCCCACTCCCAAAAAACAATCAGCCATTGAGAACCCTATGAATAGCAGAGAAGCAATGACAATAGTGTTTCACCTGTTGTATGTAGGGTAGCTGTGAGTTGGATACCAACTGGATGGCACCTAACAACAACAACAATATATACATCCTAGCAGCATGCACAACGACAAAAGTCCTTAATGCTCTGGGTATCCATTGCTTTCAAGTCTTCCAACTGAGTCCCCGAGCATCCCTCAGCAGCTGCAAGCTACCTCCACTGCAAACTGTCTGAGTCCCTGACCCCAGAAATTGTAAGAAATAATGCTTTTTGTTGACATAAGCCCCTAACTGAGGGAACAAAGTAGTGTGTAATGTAGCGAGAGATAGCTAGCGCAGCTCTTTCTAATCAACAATGTACCCTGACTACAGAGAGGGTGACTGACGTTGAACTAGGAAGAAGACTAAATTTTCATGACTGACTAAGAACATAAGACACTTATTTCTAATAATATAGTAATCACATGTGAACCCAGCACCCAAAATGAAAAGACTTTTGTGACAATTGAGATGTGATCATGACGTAGTCCCCACTCCACTCCCTTTCTTCCCACCATCCAAGGAAACCACATCCTAATTCCATGCTAATCATACCATTGCTTTTCTTCCACATTTGACACATGATGCCACATGTTATTTAAAATTTACTGACTTCACTTGGTATTATATTACTAAAATTCATCCATGTTCTTTCTCTCCTATATTTGTCTTGAGTGCTGTATAATGCCCCGTTGTGTGAATAAGCCATAGTTTGTTGGGCTGTTCTCTGGATGATGAGCATTTGTGTTGGTCCCAGGCGTTGCTATTGTGAGCAAGGCTACACTAGATACATTTGAGCATTTCCCCTGTTGTGCACATATGTGATTTTTCTTGGGTATAGACCTAAAGAATGGAATTGTTGGGGTAAATGTATAATGCTTTCATAGGAATGTTTTCTATGCCTTTATAAAAAATATATAGTACCTAACGGTCCAAACACCACATATCTGTCAGCTTGTGCTGCGGGGCTTGCATCTTTCTGTGATGCCGAAAGCTATGCCACTGGTATTTCAGAAAACAGTAGGGCCACCTATGGTGGACAGATTTCAAATGAGTTTCCAGACTAAGACAGACCAGAGAGAAGGACCCAGCAGCCCATTCCTGAAACAATTCGCCATTGAAAACCCTATGAATAGCAGAGCAGCACTATCAAATACAGTGCCAGAAAGAAGAGTCCCCAAAGCTCAAAGGCACTCAAAACACGACTGGGGAAGAGTTGACTCCTCAAAGGAGATTCAACCTTAATAATGGGCATAGAGTAAAGCCCCTGGGACCTCCTTTTGCTGATGTGGCACAACTCAGAATGAGAAGAGATACAGTGACTGCAACATTAGGCTCAAACATAAAAAGAATGTGTGCATGGCACCGTGTTGGGTAGTGTTTTGTGTTCTTGTACATAGCGTCCCTATGAGTCAGATCTGACTTGATGGCACCCAACAACAATCATCCAAAGCATATTCACCCACATTTTCTATGATCACTGTCAAAGTTTTATTTATTTTTACTTTTGAGTCCATAATCCATCTGAGGTTATATTTTGTTTGTGAAGTGAGTCAGGGATTTAATTTTATATCTTTTCCTTCTCAAAACTAGTATTCTAATTTCATTCTTTGAACCAATCTCAAATCCCATATCAAAGCTCTATGTGTGAGTCTGTTCCTAGACTTTCTATGCAGTTCCATTGGTTAACCAATCTATCCCTTTCCCACAAAATACTCTATGTTTCAATATGTTGTTGTTGTTGTTGTTGTTAGATGTCATTGTGTCTAACTCACAGCGACCCTTACATGGTTTTCAATGGCTGATTGTTTCAGGATTGCCCTGGGAATGAATTGCCACATCCTTCTCCCATTTTTTGTGGTGATGGAAATGGAACAGAGGACCTCAGAGACTGCAGAGCAGCGCTCAACCAACTGAGCCAAATCCCAGCCCCATGTTCCAATAAACACACGTTAAATTATAAATCCTAATTTTGGTAGAGTAAGTCTCTCATTATAGGTCATCTCTTTCAATTGTGTCCCTTATTCAAACACACAGATTTTTAGAAAAAAATTATCAAGATCCATTGAGCAGCCTGCTGAGATTTTGAATGGGTTGTACTGAATCTCTGGACAAGTATAAGCATTCATATTCATACACACACACACACACACACACACAATTACTCTTTTATTCACCAACATAGGGTATGTTTTCAATTATTCAGGACTTTTTTAATATTACTAAAGCTTTACATTTTTCTATGGAGATCTCACACATCTATTAATAGATTTATTTATAGGTACTTGGTATTCTCTAATGCTATGGTAAATGGTATCTTCTTTCATTATACTTTCTAGTTGTTAGCCACAAAGGAGCTATTAATTTTTTATATTTTATACTTTCACTTGGCTACTTCTGTATTGCCCCCCCCACACATGAACATTTGTAATTTGCCTACTATTCTGGTTTTTCTATACAAATGATTATATCATCCACATGTATATCCTCCCTTATATGTCTCTAATTTCCTAATTCTTATTCTTTGTACTGGATAAGACTGTCAGTACAGTGTTGTACATACACACTGATCTCAACTGAACTTACACCAAATGTTCCATACATTTTCCATTTGGTGCAGGGTTTCCTGTGAGTGCTTTTGGTTGTTTTTACCTTGCACACTCTTCGTGATGGTTAGCTTTATGTGTCAACTAGGCCACAGGACACCAAGATATTTGGTTATATATTATTATTGCTGTTTAAGAGTAGTTTGGATGAGATTAATGTTGAAATTGGTAGACTTCAGTGAACCATACTGCCCAACATAATGTAGGTGGGCCACATCCAATTCGTTGAAGGCAAGAGAACAAAATAACCAGTGTTTCCTGAGCAAGAGAGAATTTTCCAGTGGACGGACTTTGAACTCCGGGTGCAACATCAGCTTGTCCTGATTCTCTAGACTGCTAGCGCATGCCCAAGATTTTGGACTTTCTAGCCCCCATAATTTCATGAGCCAGTTACTTATAAGAAATCGTGTGTGTGTGTGTGTGTGTGTGTGTGTGTGTGTGTGTGTGTGTGTATGAAATCATATATATAAGTAATTGGCTCATGAAATATATACACATATGATTGTAAAATTTAAAATTTACATATAAGTATATAAATACATTTTTATATATTTAATCTAATTTAGTATATTAAATAGCCTGCAGCCATACCACTGTGGCATCTGATCCCATCAGATCTCAGAAGATAGGTGGGGTCAGGCCTGGTTAGTACATGGATGGGAAACTACCTGCGAGCACCAGGTGCTGTAGGCCTGGGGGGAAAGACCTGGCAGCCCACTCCCCAAAAAATAATCAGTCACCGAAAACTGTATGAATACCAGCGAAGCACTGATAATATTGTTTCATCTGTTGTACATAGGGTCACTATGTGTCAGACAGCAACTCAATGGCACCTAACAACAACAACAAAAATATATTATATATCACATATTTAACATGGGATGGAGTTTAGCTCAGTGGGTAGAGAGTTGCTCCACAAGCTCTAAGGACCCCAGTTCAATCCCTAGCACTGCAAAAACTGGAGGACGTGGCAATCCACTCCTGAAGCAATCTCGAAACAAACACCCATTGAAAACCCTAGGAGGCTTGCTATGAGTCGGAGCTGGCTCGATGGCACCTAATAACAACAGCTGTTTAATGTATTAAATATATACTTAATTGTTCAAGTTCTCTTAAAACATCTAATGTTTATCACTGCCAATACGCTTTTGGGTGCGGGTCTTTTCTCTTCTCTCTGACATTCCTTGAATCTTTTCTGTCCATTGAAGCAGGACCCCAAAGAAACCCATTTTTCCTTTTTGTCTTTTTGTGCTCAGACTTCGTTTCCCTTGTATTACCTACTCCCTAAAACTGAGTTAATAGTAACTTAACCTATTACCAGTGAGGTTTGTCTAAATCATTTAGGCCTCGTGGAAACAACCTTGTAGGCTCTGTTTGTCTAGGGCTATGATAAGACTGCATAACAAATGTAATGTCTGTCTCTTTGATCCCTACTCAAAGGAATGTAACCCTGTAGTAGATAATTGATCACCCACTTCCTCGGTAACTGCACATTTCTGCTTCTGCACTGCTGCTGTCCTTTATTTTTCACACCGTTTCTAACTCTGGTGAGTCCACCTTCCTCAGATAACCCACAGAAACCTGAGCCCCCTTCTGGTCAGGGCTCAGTCTTTGGAAGTGATTCCACTGAGCCACATGCCAGTATGGAATAAAACCTTCCCTAAGCCTAAGGTTGTTAGGTGTCGAGCCGTGTCAGACTCATAGCAACCCTCATAGGGTTTTCAATGGCTGACTGTTTCAGGATTGCCTTGGGAGTGGGTTGCCACGTCCTTCTCCCATTTTTACAGTGCTGGGAATCAAACTCAGGACTTCAGAGACTATAGAGTGGCACTCTACCAGCTGAGCTAAATCCCAGCCCCTCCTACGCATAAAGGTCTCTTTTATTCCATGTAACAGTTTGGTGCATTGGCCAGGAATAGGAGACAGAAAATGTGTTGTCTCCTTTGCCTGCAGACCTGGGGGCTCCAGGCCAGGGGAAACCTGAAAACCCCTCAGGTGATACGAACTGGGGTTTATAAGCCCAGGGAGGGGACTGGTTTTCCATGGCCCAGTGCATCCAATCCTGGCAGCACAATGGAACCTGCAGGGCTTTGGGGATGACTGACAGGGATAGCATGCTTCAGGAAAGGTAAGGCCAGGGACCCAAGGACCCATCCAGTAGGAGGGAGGGGGAGTCTGATCAGCTCTTGCACATACACTAGTAGCCTCAGTCAGGAAGTAGTCCAAGGGAAACTGTGTCTGCCAGGACAGGAACTGCCCTTCCTTCACTGGGACAGGGGAAGTCCCTGGTGTATGAATGTTGGAACAAATGGCGTCTGTGGGCACACGAGTAGTTTTGGTTGGGAAGAAACCTGAGGGAAAATGTGCTCGCTTAGGACAAGAACTGACTTCCTCCCTGGGATGGAGAAGGTCATGGTGTGTGAGTGTGGAATCACCTCCCCCACCTGGCAGAGGAGCCTCAAATGCGAGTGTTATGAATGTTGAATAACCTTCCCCACCAGGTGGGGGAAGCTCAGATGGGAGTGTTGGAATGAACAGTGTATGAAAGTGTAAGGCAGAAAAATCCAGTAACATGGACTGGACATTCCAAGCAAGTGCAGAGTTCCGCCAAAGGGTAGGGGTGAAAACTCCCAGGAGGGAAATGGCTCGAACGGAAAGAAGTGAAAATAATTAAGAGTGGGAATCAAGCTGGGAGGGATGGATAGGGAAGCATCTAAGCCTACTCCCTTGGAATGTGTGATAAAGAATTCTAACAAGGATTACACCAGGGGCTATGGAGTAATGTTAACACTCCAGGAACTAAGGAAACTTGTCTAGGGTTATGATAAGACAGCATACCAAATGCAATGACTGTTCCTTTGATCCCTACCCTGTAGTAGATAATTGATCACCCATCCTCTCTGTAACTGCACATTTCTGTCTACGCTGCCCCTGTCCTAAGGGAGACCTCCTATACCACCCGCTGTGAGAAAGAATGGCCTTCTTTTAATGTCAAATGGCTGGCCCAGGCAGCTATAGGTAGAAAAATAATTGGCCATGTGTATCAGCTGGTGACCAAAGTCAAAGAACAGCCTGGGCGCCCAGACCAGTTCCCTTATATTGACTCCTGGCTAAATGTAGTTCAAACCAGACTTTCCTGGCTTCAACCTTGCCTAGCTGCTTATTTCAAAACCTTAGTGGCTTGAACAAAACCAAAAGTAAAAAGGAACTAAAAGGGAATTACGAAAAGATAAAATTACAGCAGAGATCAGAAACACCACCCTACAGGAGATGACAGAGGACATTCTTCATCCACTCCTTCCAACTTACCCTCGGCTGCCAAGGTTAGCTTCAGCTTCTGAAGAGCCAAGCCCAGGAGGTGGGGCATCTGGGGCATTGTCCCCAGGGCCAGAGCCCAAAGTTTCACCCCAACCCCAGGAGAAAAGAGGAGGGAAGCCCCCAGCCCAATAAGAGGGAGAAAAGAAACCAAAAAATCAAATAAGCTGCCTCTAATCAAGGTGAATTAGAGCAATTAAGGCTTTCTACATGCCTCTCCTAGAGCCTAAAGGGCATCTTTATTATGATAAACAAGGCTAATACATGAGAAAAACTTTAGGGGTGTTTCGGTAAGCTGAAAAAGGGGGGAACTGAACAGGAGAGGGCATGTAAACAAACAAATGCTCCGGAGGAAAGCTTCAGTCCAAAGCTCTGTACTGAGTACAGTTTCTCAGCCAAGGCTGACAGCAGGAGATGGCAGCAGCTAAAGACGACAGATCCACTGTGCTCTAACAATGCCTAGAGGAGGAGGCCCAAACAAGAAAACAGCCACAGCGAGGCCAACGGGGCAGAGGTGCACAGGAGGAGACCTGACTGGCCTTGGAGGCTGAGGTATCTGAGTTATGAGCAGAGCTGGACAGCCTACAGTCTACGTGGCATGAGCTCAAATGGAGGCCACTAAAAAGGTACAACAAACTCAGGCTGAACTTAAAAACACATCCCGGGCACTGAGCCAGGCTAAACTCAAGGCCATCAGGCTAGACAAGGCTGGAACAATAAGGCTCAGCCACCCTGCTGCCAGTTGAGCCCGGTACTCCCATTCATGACTGTATGGAAATGGTGGATGAGGTCTCTTCAAATCAGGGAGACCTCCTGGAGGTCCTGGCAGACCCAGATGTTGAATACTTTATGGGTGGGAGCAGTTTCATTCAGGAAGGGACCTGCCTTGCTGGCTATGCTGTGGTGACACTGGACATTGTGATAGAGGCTCGGCCCCTACCCTCGGGAACTCCAGCCCAGAAGACAGGACTCATAGCCTTTACAAGGGCCTCAGGCTGGCATAAGAAGGCTAATGTTTATATTGACTCTACGTATGTTTTTGCTACTTTGCATGTTCATGGAGCCATTTATTTTAAAAGGGCCTTTTAAAAGCAAGAGAGAAAGCAAAAAAATATTATAAAGAAGCTTTAGCTCCTGGATGCTATCTGGGCTCAACAAAAGATAGCAGTTATCCACTGCAAGGGACATCAGCAGGCAGGCACTACAGAGGCAAAAGGGAGCCAGAGGGCAGATAAAGAATGGGCAGGCAGCATGGCTGTGCAGCCTAAGGAAGAGGCTCTAGCCACGCCCCTTCTCCCAGGCTTGCCTCTCCTAGAGGGCCTATGCTATTCTCCCAGGGAAAGGGCTTGATAGGCCTGGGAGACTGGGAAGTACCCAAAGAAAGGGATGGTGGAAATTCCCTGCTGGAAGGTTGGCTGTACCAGAGAGGCTTGCCCTCCACTTCATAAAGCATCTCCACCAGGGGATGCACATGGCAAGGACAGCACTAGAGACTATTGGAATGCACTTCCATGTGCCATAGCTCCCTCCCGTCACGAGAGCCGTACGCGAACAATGCTTGATGCGTGCTCGAAACAATCTATGGCAGGGGCTGACCTGGCCCCCAGGACTTCAGGAGATTAGAGTAGCCCCCTGTGGAAACCTGCTGGTGGGCTTTACCGAGCTGCCCTGAGCTGGAAGCTATCTATATCTGTGAGTATTTGTCTGTACCTTCTCGGGAGGTATGAAAACCTTTCCCACCAAGATGAAAAATGCTAGAGAGGTAACAAGATGTTACCAAGGGACATTATTACTCGGTTTGGCTTGTCTTTGACTTTGGGATAAGACAATGGCCCAACATTTGTAGCTGAAACAGTTCAAGAACTCACCCAGATTATAAATATAAACTAAAACTTACACACAGTTTATCAGCTACTGAGTTCGGGGAAAGTAGAATACCTGAATTGGACACTTAAACAGTTGTTTACGAGAGAGGTACTGCCAAGAGGCTCATCTGAGATGGGATCAGGTCATGCCTATGGTCCTTCTCAGAGTCAGGGGCACCCCCACAAAACAGACATGGTTCCACTTTGTTGTTGTAGTTAGGTGCCATCAAGTCGATATCCGACTCTTAGCGACCCTCATAGGGTTTTCAATGGCGGACTGTTTTGGGATTGCCTTGGGAGTGGACTGCCAGGCCCTTAGGAAATTCTATTTGGCCAGCCACCTCCAATCTTAGGCCAGATGAGAGGTGATCTCCGTGAATTAGAGAGAGAACTTCACAGAGACAGACACAGGCTGTAGGGATTGCCACGCAGGCCATCCATAGCTGGGTATGGAAAAGAAAGCCTGTGGGTCCAGCTGACCCAATACACCACTTCAGGCTGAGGGATCTTGTTTGGGTTAAAAATGTGGAGTCCAACTCCACTGGGGCCCATCTGGGATGAGCCTCACTGTAATCTCGTCCATCCCCACTGCTATGAAAGGTGAAGGAATAACGGGGATTCTTCACAGCCCCTGCAGCCTCAGAGGGACGGACTTGCCAGTGGGACCCAAAACATCCAACTGATGCCCTGCCAAAGTCCTGCTGCTGTGCCAGACGACAAGGAGAACAAGAGCCCTGCTCCGGTCACTCTGCAGGCTGACCGGGCTACACATGGCAGAAGCTTGAAGAGAGCTACAGCCCTGCCCTAGTCACAGCGGACGCTGACTAATCTGCACATGGCGGAAGCCTGTGGAACCGTGGATCTCCATGGGATCCTGTTCTAAGGACTGTGATTTGTGCCTTTGGTTGTGCCCCATGGGATAAGGTAGCAGGGGAACGTTCAGAAGAACGTTTCCAATGTGTGCACACCACACAGTCTGAGAAGGAGCTAACTCCAACCTTCCCATTTCATTCCTATTACAAAAGTCAGGGGGCCCACTGTGGGGCTTGTGGGCAACACCTTACTGTGTTTTCAATTTGTGATCCAAGTAACAATCTCCTGGATGCGTTATGGCCCCAGAACCGCACCTTACGTGGCCTGGTTCAAAGTCCAAAAAAGAGGGAAAGATGGGCCCTCTTAAACCATATTGAGGCTCCAACCCTCACAGGGGCACAGTTACTATCCTCTTTGATGGGTGCCAAGCTGTAAAGCCACCTACAACCTGTGACGTCATGGTACCCAATTTCAGTGTCAGTAACTATGGGACGGAATGCCTTCATGTACGTTCCCTTTAATAAGACAAGGTCACCACCCAAAAATGAATGCCAAGGAAATGAAAAATGTTATCACATAAAAATCGTCCTCATAAATCCAGATGCTGCTCTATAGACAAAAGGAGTTTACACAGCGTCTGTCAACTTTAAAAACAGGAACCATACTCGCTCATTAAATGTCATCAAGAAAATTAAGGCCCATCAGACTCAACAGCTCCAGGTTTGTAAATCATTCTGTGACTACCTACAGCCAAATTCATTAGACGTGGTCCCTGGATTCCGGAATTTGTTCTCACCACTGACAGAGAATACAGCTCAAAGTTTACACATCTCCTCCTGCTATGTCGCTGGAGGCACTAAAATGAGAGACCAATGAGCCTGGGAGGCCCAGAAATTAAATCCCCAGGACAACCTCAGTATGCCTGTCCCTCCTCCCAAGTCAGCCAATGCTAACCCAACTGTTGGGCATTTTAAAACCTCCATTATTAAAAAGTACTGCTTTGCCCATTGGGGAGAGGAATTCACAGTCCCTGCTGGAGAGCATACCTGTTCGGAACAACAGCGCCATAACTCAACCCCGGGTGGAACTGTCTAGTGGGTAAAGAATAGCTCTCAGCCAAATCCAACCCTGTTTTCTTAATTCCCCTCTTTCAATCAATCATGGTATCACCGAGAGTCCCCAGGGCCTCCACTGGATATGTGGTGCACAAGCACATCAATGGTTGCCAGCTGGCTGGACAGGCTCTGACATCTTGGGAATCCTCGGCCATCTTTCTTCTTACTCCCACTAAAACAGGGAGAGACTTTACAGTATCCAGTGTGTGATCAAATAAGACAGACAAAAGAGATGTTGATATTGAAATGTTGTTGTTAGGTGCCGTCGAGTCTGTATCCGAGTCATAGCGACCCTAAGAACAATAGGTGAGACACTATCGTCAGTGCTTCTCTGCTGTTCATAGGGTTTTCAATGGCAGATTGATTATTGGGAGTGGGTTGCCAGGTCCCTCTCTCAAGCCTGTAGCACCTGGTGTTCCCAGGAGGTTTACCATCCAAGGACTAACCGGGACCGACCCTGCATAGCTTCTGAGATCTAACGGGGTCGGATGCCACAGGGCTACAGCTGCAGCTGATATTGAAATCTCTCCAACTCATAGCGACTGTTTCGGGATTGCCTTGGGAGTGGATTGCCAGGTCCTTCTCCTCTTTTTTGCGGTGCTGGGAATTGAACTCGGGACCTCAGAGACTACACCGCAGCACTCTACCAACTGAGCTAAATCCCAGCCCCCCCATATTGAAATAGGAGACTAAAAAGATGATAAAGGACTCCCTAAAAGGAAAATTCAATCCTATGGCTCGGGACTTGGACAGAGGATGGAAGTTGGGGGTGTTGTTGTTGTTAGGTGCCTTGGAGTCGGTATCCGACTCATAGCGACCCTCATAGGGTTTTCAATGGCTGGCTGTCTCGGGATTGCCTTGGGAGTGGATTTCCAGGTCCTTCTCCCATTTTTGTGGTGCTGGGAATTGAACTTGGGACCTCAGAGACTGCAGTGCAGCACTCTACCAACTGAGCTAAATCCCAGCCTGGAAGTTGGGGGGTACTACACCCAATTTACATGCATCACCACATCATCAGCTCACAGGCCGTCCTCCAGATCGTAACTTTTGATTCTGCTAAGGCCCTGACTCTTAGCACATCAAATCACCCGCATGAGGAACACTATCTACCAAAACTGGTGAGCTCTGGACTCTCCCCCAGGAGGGGAAATACATGACAAAGTTAATCTAACTGTAGTTTAGAGACTGATGATAATGGACAGGCTATGGAGGACCTGACAGCCTGTGGAAATTGGCTCACGTCTCTGGGCATGGAGCAGACGGTCCCCAGACTCACATTCTGAAAGTTGGTTCTTGCATTTGGAGGTTTTCACACTCTAACGGGGTGATCATAGGCGTACTAGGAATCTGTCTTATGCTGCCCTCCTTCTTATCTCTGCTTATTAATAATATCCGGACCACCATAGGGAGTGTCAGGGAAAAACATATGACTGCCCGGTTGATGGCTTTGGCCAAATACTGGACCCTGCTGATTAAGGAGCCATCACCATATACGAGGCTGTGATGATGATGATGATGTTTTTGATTAAAAATATTTATAAAGAGCATCAAAGGGGGGATGAAGCAGGATTCCAAAAAACTCTTTTTTCCTTTTTTTTTTTTTTCTTGTGGTTGGAGGCTGTTTTCCCTGTAGTGCTTGTTCACTAAGACTTAGTTAATAGTAACTGAACCTGCTACCAGCGATGCTTGTCCAAATCATTTAGGCCTCGTGTGAACAGCCTTGAAGGCTCTGTTTGTCTAGGGCTATGATAACCCTGCATGCAAAATGTACTGACTGTCTTTGATCCCTACTGTTGCTACTGTTATTAGGTGCCATCAGGTTGGTGTTCAACTCATAGCGACCCTGTGTACAAAGGCGAAACACTATTGTCAGTGCTTCTCTGCCATCCATAGGGTTTTCAATAGCTGATTGATTTTTGTGAGTGGGTTGCCAGGTCCTTCTCCCAAGCCTACAGCACATGGTGTTCCCAGGCAGTCTCCCATCTAAGGACTAACCAGGCCGGACCCTGCTTGGCTTCCGAGATCTGACGGGACCGGATGCCACAGTGGTATGGTTGCAGGCTTGATCCCTACTAGTAGTAGATAATTGATCACCCATCCCTTCTGTAACTGTGCATGTCAGTTTTACATCAGCCCTGTCCTTTGTTTTTTGCACTGTTTCTAACTCCTGTGAGCCAACCTCCCTCAGAAACCCCATAAAAACCTGAGCCCCCTTTTGTTGGGGCTCAGTCTTTGGAAGTGATTCCACTGAGCCACATACCAGCACGGAATAAAAACTTCCCTAAGCCTAAAGGTCTCTTTTATTCCCTGCAACATATAATCTTTCTTATTAATCTGTAATTTCAAGAAATGTGTTGTCTTACAAGGCATGGTTGTCCACATCCCATAATCCCAGTGATTTGGTAGGTTGAGGCTTGAAGATCACAAGTCTGAGGCAAGAGGCAGCCTACACAACCTGAGATACTGTCTTGAAAAAGTAAAATAAAATAAAAGGGGGCTGAGGGTACAGATGAGTCGCGTAGTGTTTGCCTATGATATGTGAAGCTATGGATTCAATCCCCAGCCCCCTCATTCCACACACAAAGAGTGTTGTCTCAAATCTTTCCTCATCTCCATTTTAAGAAAATTCTCTCTTGAGACCTCTTTTCCAGATGAGTATATCCATCTCTATCTTTTATATTTCTTAACTTTAAAAAAATCCATTATTTGTTTTTTCTTCTCTGTATAGAAGATTTAATATATTGTTACAGTGAATAAATTGATTCCTCAGTTATATTCTTTCTACTTATCCCATCTATTTCTTAAATTTGACTATTATTTTTCATATTCAATATTCCTCTTGGTTCTTTGAAAGTTTTCCTGTTCTTGATTCAAATTGCTATTGTTCCCTTTTTTATTGAACTAATTTTAATTTTTAGTTCAGCCTTTCTGCTACTTTTGTCTTAGAGTCTATCTGATAGTTTATATTTATTTTGGAATAGCCACACTTCTCAAACACCTCTGAGCCCATTTTCCTCTGCATTTCGGCTGCACCGCCAAGCACAACTCGCCCTGAAAGATCAGACTCTAACATTCGGCCGCAGTGGCTCTGGAGGCAAAAGAAGGTGGATCCGAGGAACCAGGAAAAAGCCGTAATTTCCGAGCAGGCACAAAACAACTGCAGTGAGGACACTGCCTCTGGTCCCAGGAGAAGCCGCACAGGAAGACGCAGTTTACATTGTCGTTTACGGCTCTCTATTTATTATGCTTTCATTTCCTGCAAAGGAATGGCTTTGGCTTTGCATTGATTTTACACCCAAGGGCACCAGTGCCTGGGATCTGAGTTGTGGCAAGTGTATCATGAGAGTCCCTGTCAGGCACAAAGAAATGTGGTAAGAGGAGTAAGAAGAGAATTCCATATTTCTTTCTTCGATTTTACCCTCCTAGAGTCAAAGCTTCCTGTTCTCCCAGACCATAGGTGTTGTACATATAAGCACCAGGGGAAATCTGCGTCCTGCCTGCTGAGGGACTGACCCTGGGGAAAAATGACACAGCCAGGCTAGCTCAGTGTCTTGTTGGAACCACTGTTGTTGTTGTTGTTGTTGTTGTTGTTGTTAGGTGCTGTCGAGTTGGTATCCAACTCATAGAGACACTCATAGGGTTTTCAATGGCTGACTGTTTCAGGATTGCCTAGGGAGTGGATTGCCACGTCCTCCTCCCATTTTTGCGGTTCTGGGAATTGAACTCGGGACCTCAGAGACTGCAGCGCAGCGCTCTATCAACTGAGCTAAATCCCAGCCCCTGTTGGAACCACTACTTGTCTTTTAATACTTGTGGTGTCACCAGCAACCTCAGATCTACACAAATATGCCTAACCCTTCTTGTATTTGCAGTCAATGTAGCATGTTGAATGCAGCACGTCGATAGTGGAGTATTTACATTTTTTGTGCATCGATAGTGGAGTATTTACATTTTTTGTGCGTTACAAAATGTCTTAGTATGTTTTGTGTTACTATAAGAAAACACCCAAGGCTATGTAAAGCAAGGTGGTTTATTTGGCTCATGATTCTAGTGGCCTACAGAGCGTGGTGCTGGCATCATGGAGAGGCCACCCAGCTGCGCCACACCAAGGGCAGAGGTGGGAAGGGAGCCAGCTCCACACAGGAGCACACGCAGGTACAAACCAGGTAACAAGATACTCGAAGTGCCAGGTTCACTCTTTCTGTAATAACCGTGACAACCACTGTCAAGAAAACTACTCTGCTCCAACCAAGCGTGACCCACTCCCTTGAGGCAGAAGTAAGCCATTCATGACAACAGAGCCCCCAGGCCCAATATTGTTGATTAGGCTCCACCCCTTAGAGGCTCTGAAGGCCACACTGAGGACCAAGCTCCCAGCACTTGAACCCTCAAGGTACAAACCATATCCAAACCACAGCAGAAAAGAAAACAAATTCTGAATCACAGAATGTCCTCAGCCCAACTAACTCAGTTCCTGGTCCTACATAGAAGAAACCTAAGGCTTAGTGTGAGGAGACTCATTTGAGATTTAAATAGTCAGTGACAGAGCTGGCAGGGGAACAAACTGCTCCACTGCTTATCACAAAATGCGTACCAAACGCCCCACTTCCCATCTCCTTCTCCATTGCCCCATCCAAGGATGCTCTACTCTTCCTCCCCACTTACTTTCAAGTCACATCCTCAACTGTGTCCTGTAGAGTTGAGGAATGGGTTTTTATTTGCCTGTCATGATCTAGTCAGTATTCATCTTCTCTTGGAATTTATCTTTCCATTATGAAGGATTTTCACCTTTTCTTCAGTACGCAATTATCCCCTTGATCATTTTAATGGCTTCATTCTGGAGTTTTCCCACCTTATGACTCCTGGCTTTCCTTTCAACACTTGTAATTTTAGGCGAAAAGAAATGTAGTTCTGATGCATCCACAGCTAGTGTTCCATACCTGTGGGCCATTGCTCTGTGGCCACCTGGGAAGGACAGTGTACAGTAACTCCAAGAGTCCTCCCCTGGGCGGGCGCTAACATGAAGCATCCAACGGATAATGTCTCTCCAGGGAAATCACTGGCATGCTCTAGACTCTTTCCCACTCCTGGCAATGCGGTTCTTAGGTGTTCCCAAGGTGGAGAAAGAATGATTAAAGAGAAATCACCAAGGGATTTCCATTTCTTAAAAAAAAAAACAGATATGATAAGAGTGATCAGCAATGATGGATCAAGAAGAATAAACATATGTGGTAAGCGGTTTGTGGAATTTCCATGTTACATTTGGCAGAAGGGCACTGAGGGATGCTCGGTTTTCCTGAGGGCAGGAGACATCCTTGTGGGTCTGCCCAGGTCCCTCCCTTTCAGAGGATGTTCTCCTGTAGGCTGTCCTACCTCAGTTGTACCATCTACTGTCTGAACAAAGGCAGACCAGGTCTTTTTCCCTTTGGAAGGCATCTAGACCACCACTACAATCATTTGATTGTTATCATTAAAAGAGTGCCTATTTTCTGGTAAGAAAATTGCTTATTTTAAATAGTCATAGAAATAGTCATGGAAAAACACAAGAAGGTAAAATTCATCTGTAATCTCATAACCAAGAGAAACCCACATTGGAATCATCCCGTGCTTCCCTTTAGTCCTATGTATTAGGATTCTGCATGACCGCTTGCTGACAGTACAACTAGCAGTTTAAGGTTTATGTTGAGGTCTTTAATGCATATCGCCCAAAGAAAGATAAACTTAATTACCTTTACCATGCTACACAAGCATCGGCTGAGGTAGTAATGTGCCACAGACACTACATTCAAACAAAAACAGTCCCTACCATAATATCTCCTATGAACTGAAACATAAATAAGATTGTGTGCCTGGCACGGAATCAGGAAGGGTTTCAATCTGCTGTGCGTAGGGTCACTATAAGACAGACTCGACGCGACGGCACCTAACACCACCACCACCACCATAATACCTCCTATCAACTGAAACTATCCACAGCCACAAAATTTATAGCTGATAAAGCATGACTTTACCAGACTGAGAATCCCTGATCTGAGAACATAAAACACAAAATCCTCCAAAACCCAAAACATTCTGACAGATGACAGGATGACACAGTCATTGTGTTTATCTAAATAGTCAAAAAAAAAAGTTGAAAATCCCAAATACTGCTCTTCCCAAGCATTTTGGAGAACAGATATTCAACCTATGTTTGCTACTCTTGTTTAACGTGACCTTTCTTTTCCAGGAAATTCTTGAACAAGAGGATGAAGTTGTAAGCAACTTAATTAAGACTATATTGAAAATTCATTTATCTCAATAATTGATTATTCTACTTGCCTTCATCAGGGTAAGTACCTTCCTTCTTAGAAGAATAGATGGCTCAGTTGGGATCATCAATTGCCTGTTCTTTGAGGTTTGCTTCAAGAGCCTCACTTTCTGAGCCCACTGATCCTATTGTCTCACAACTTTGGCTCAGTCCCAACCAGATTTCATCATAGAAACACCTGCCTTGAGCCAGATCCCTCTTGATCGTAAAATATCCCATTTTCGTCCTTCCATGTCAGAGGTATTACTAAGTGATTTTTTGATTTGTGGTGCTGGAGACATCTATTGAATATACCATGGACTGCCAAAAGAATCAAAAAATCTGTCCTGGAAGAAGTGCAACCAGAGTGTTCCTTGGAAGCAAGAATAGCTAGACTGCGTCTTACATATTTCGGACATGTAGTCAGGAGAGATCAATCCCTAGAGAAAGACATTGTGTTTGGGAGAGTGGCAGGTCAATACAGAAAAGGAAAACAAACCCTCCATCAGATGGATTGACACAGTGTCTGCAACAAGGGGCTTAAACATAAATAAGATCGTTTGCCTGGCACAGAATCAGGAAGTGCTTCAATCTGTTGTACATAGGGTTGCTATGAGTCGGACTTGACTCGACAGCACTTAACAACAACAACAGCAACTAAGTGATTTGGGGGTTTCTCTGGGGAGCTGGAGGTATACTCCTCCTCTGTGTTAGTAAAAGATGGTACCCCTTGTGAGCTCCTCGGTGATGTGCGCAAGTGGGCCAGGGCCCTGTGTCCACCACATTCTCTCATCCTTGCAACAACTCCACTAAAGAAACACTACCGTAGTCTGGAGGAGGAATGTCCCTCAAAACTCCATGTGTTGAAGCCTGGGGGTCCCAGGGAGGCACTGCTGGGGACCTTTAGCAGGCGGGGCCTGAGGGGAGGTCTTTAGGTCATTGGGCGTGGATTCAAAGGGAATGCTGAGACCCTGGTCTCATCCTCTCCCTCTCTTGGCTTCCTGGCTGGTGAGGTGACAGGTTTGCTTGGCACTATTGCCACTGAGACCCCCACCAGAGCCTGAAGCTATGGGTCAGCCAGATCTTGAACTGCAGCCTCCAAAACCAGGGGCCAAAATGTCCCTTTGTTCTTTATAAGTAAATCGTCTCAGGTTTATTTCATTACAGTACAACAACATTGCCATATCTATATGTTGTTGTTGTTGTTAGGTGCTGTCGAGTTGGTATCTGACTCATAGCGACCCTCTGTACAACAGGGGAAACACTTTTGTCAGTGCTTCTCTGCTGTTCATAGGGTTTTCAATGGCAGATTGAGTTTTGGGAGGGGGTTGCCAGGTCCTTCTCCCAAGCCTACAGCTTCTGGTGTTCCCAGGTGGTCTTCCATCCAGGTACTAACCAGGCCTGACTCTGCTTAGCTTCCGAGATCTGATGGGATCAGATGCCACAGGGCTACAGCTGCAGGCTGCCATATCCATATATATATATATATATATATATATATATATATATATATATATTAGACCACATAGACAAAGTGTTGGCAGTCTTGAGGGGGAATTGGCAGGACAATTACAAGAAAGTGGAACATTTTCAGACACCTCAGAAACCTTTAAGGACACCAAGAATTTGATAATATAATTAACAGGTTGAATGTTAAAAACTTTTGCTTATTAACAACTACAGAACACCTTAAATTCAAGTGAACAAGGATGTCATAACATTTTACTTGTCATATAATAAAAAGCATCAATAAAATCTTAGAAGCAGAAATTATGTGGATTGCTTTCTCTGACTACACTATACTAATAACAAAAAAATAAGAGTTGCAATTTCTTAAATAGACAAAAACATAATTAGTGGGGAAGTAAAAATCACCCTCCAAAATGAACATAGAGGCAAGGGCAAATGAAAATGGATGCAAGTTTTTCAGGTACAAAAAAGACCTAACGACAAAACTTATTTAAATATTAGAGTATAGTCTTTAAACACTTTATATTAGAAAGAAAAATTAACATTAATTAATTAAGCCTCTTGAAAACAGGTAAGAAAATGTAGAAAACAGAAATAAACAGAACCAGAAGTAACAGGGCCACAACAGATTTAAAAACTATTTTAACCACAGGAAAACACTGTATACAACTGCACAATTATAATTTGAAAATTTTGTCAAAATAGGCTACCTTTTGAAAGACAAAATCAAAAACAAAAACCTATCAAAATCTCTTTTAAAAGGTACAGAACATCGAAATATACCTATCACCATGGAAAAAAAAGCAGTAAGCTACCAAAAAGGTTTTGGGGATTTGAAATAGGTGTTCTTCAACAATAAAGTGTGTCCAATTCCTTCGGAGCACATTTGTGTTGTCGTTAGGTGCTGTGGAGTCAGGTCTCTCTGTCTGTCTGTCTATACATCCATGCTCCCCTATCCACACCCACACACATTTATATGCTGCTTTCTATTTTAAGTGTGGAATAAGACAAATTGCTTCTGTGTATATTTTATAAAAATGTCATTAACTTCATTTCCAACAATTGGGAAAAGATAGCACTAAAGTTATAACTATAGAGCAGACACGCTTATGAATACAGATGCAAACTCCTCATTCAAACATTGAAAAATTAAATTCAATAGTATGTTAAAAAACCACAACCATTTATTAATCTTGAAAAAACTATTAAGCAAATCAATAGGTCCTATTAGCTCAATTGCTATAATAAAAAGCAGAACAGAGACATCTCAACTCTTTCTCATTTTTTCAGAAGAGGTTTTCAACAACAGTAGCTTAAGGACACGGTCTTATCACAAGAGGTGCAGGGGTGCAAGGAGACCCAGACCCCAGACTACGGTTATTCATCATGCCCGAGGAAGTGTTAGCTGACAGACACAGATAGAATTACCATTATGTCTGTTTGGAAAACTCAAGAGAAGAAACTGAAAATCTGCTGCAACTGATAGCGGACTAATGTTGCACACAAATTGACAAAACAAGTATCAACCTGGAAAAGACCTTTGTAAAATATATAATGGAAAAAATAGCACCAATATAGCAGGGGGGAAACAGACTAAGCTACACAGATATGACATCAACAAAGAATGTGTAAGAGTTACAAAAATACAGCATTACAAAACTAATGGCATAAAGAAAATAAGCTTGAATTAGTGGAGAGGCGTAACACATTCTCAAGAGAGAGAGAGAATCCTGTAAAGATAGGAATTCTTCCTGAACGAATGTCCGTGTATTATAAAGTTCCAATAAAACCTCAACTTGATTGTTCTTCTTTTAGAACATGACAGGGTGCTTTTAAATTTAAGCTGACACAAAAAGCTAAGAATAACTAAGGGAACTTTGTAGGAGAGAACAATAAGGAAGACTTGCCTCACCAGACATGAAACGTGTTTGACAAAATGTTAATGATCAAATTAGATGCAAGGGGTTCGTAAGTGACAGAAAGATCAGTAGGAGCGATGCTATGCGCTTCGAATTGGACTCTACTGCATGTAACAATGTACTGGATGATGAGGGAGACCCCACAGACACGGAAGGGAAATGAGAGAGAAGGAAGAAGAGAGCTTTGGAGCAAAGGTTTGAAGCTAAAGAAGGGACCTCCCCTTATGTCCTCAGGGAGAGTCTTCCAGCAGGGCACAGCAGCTGAGGCAGGAGCAGGGCGGACGCCCTTCTGAGGGAGCAAGGTGTCAGGCGATCCTCTTGCTGGAGCAAGCCTGGCAGAAAGCAGTGGGAAATGGGGCCAGAGGGGCTGGACAGGCTGGGCCTTGGAACACATCGTCTTTTAGGCCATTATAAGGATTCTTGGCTGGGATTTAGCTCAGTTGGTAGAGCGCTGCACTGCAGTCTCTGACGTCCCAAGTTCAATTCCCAGCACTGCAAAAATGGGAGAAGAACCTGGCAATCCACTCCCAAGGCAACCCTGAAACAGTCAGCCATTGAAAACCCTATGAGGGTCACTATGAGTTGGATACCGACTCGGCAGCACCTAACAACAACAACTCTGATTGCAAATGAGATAACTAGCCATGGGGCAGTAGGAGACAGAGGCATGGCATGCTTTCCACTTACAAATGATCTCTCCGGTTCCTTTGTCAAAAGTAAAGAGAAACAAGAGTGAAAACGGGAAGAGCAGCTGCAGGCTACTGCAACAGTCCAGACAAGATACAAAGACCAACGCATTAGTGCCCTCGATGAGGAAGATGTTGCCAAAGGTGAGCCCAGCAGGCTGTACTGAAGGAGTGCAAGGGAGGTGTGGGGGGCAGAGGTGCAAAGGTGACTCCAAGGTGGTGGGCACAGAGCTCAAAGGATGTGGTTTCTATTGGCCGAGCTGGTCATTTGGGGAGGGAATGTGGAATATGATTCACCTCCCAGTGCATCTATTTAGTCATCCAGCAACAAATGCAGAGAATGTTGTTGCACGTGTACTGGAGTTCAGGGGAGAGAGAGCCAGTTTACAGTAAAAAACTTGGGAGTAAAGTAGAGATTCTCTATAAAGCCCTGCATCTAGAGGAGCAAGAATAGAGAGAAGGCTGGCCCCAGGGCCTGCCAACAATCAGAATCAGAAACAAGCAGAAGAGACAGGGGAGGAGGTTGGGAGGATGAGCAGGTTGTTGACTCAGCAATTGCTGCTGATAAATCAAAGCGTCTCAAGGCCAAAAATTGGCCAGTAGAGTTGGTTGTGTGGCACTCAGTGGTGACCTTGGCAAGAGATGTTTGGGTGGAAAGGCGGGATCTAAAGATGGCATGCAATGAGCTTAAAAAAAAAAAAAAAAAACAGAAAAATGGAAATCTCTCAGACAATTCTTTATAAGCTTTTTTTTTTTTTTTTTTGAGACAGGGTCTCGCTAAATTACGCTGACTGCCTCTGGTCTCCAATTTGCGATCCTCCAGAGGTGCTGGGATTACAGGCATGGCCACTGCACCCGGCCTCAAAATTATCTTAAGAAAATGATATCAACAAATATGTAGGCAAAAGGACACTTACCAAGTTCTAGTCACGATACTTAAACAAGAACTGGCAGTCAGGTGTGGTGTCATGTGTCTTAGTACTTGGAGGCTTAGGCCCGACACTAGGCTACTTACTGAGATCGAGTCTCAGAAAACACAACAGCCACAATAATCATAGCACAAACTAAGAGTCTTTACCTGCAAAGTAGGAATAATAACTGCCTCATGGAATTATTAAAATTAAATATATCAGCATTAATAAAGTAGTCAGAAGGGTGTCTATCATGGAGTTAAGTGTTAGTCATTTATTTAATAATAATTTGCTAAGTACTCATTAAACATCAATTAACAATCATTTATTAAATAAGTGAATAAAATAGTCATGCTGTGTTCACTGAAAAAGGTGAGATACTAAACTGCATTGAATGAATGACAACTTTTAAAAAATAATACACAGACATACAGAGGAAAATAATTGGAAGAAAATATGTCCGAGTATATCTGGTTCTTGAGTGGCAGAATTCCTCCCTGCTCTTCGTCAGCTCTCAGCTGATGATCTGAAGCTCTTTCTGGTCTGGGCGCTGCTCAGGTTCAGCAGACGGCATCCAGATGTGTACTTTGCTGCTTTTACCCTGATGGTAATTTGGTATGATTTCTGGAAAATTCACTTCTCCTCCCCCTTTCTTCTTCTGGAACTCCAGTTAGGACTGACTTGACGTCTCTCTAACCTTGATGTTTTCCTTTTCTCTCCCTCTCGCTCTATTTTGGATTCCTGTTTCCCAAACTGCAGATAAAGTTCTGGGGAACCAGAATGAACTCACAGAGCAGCACAGCATTACCTGTGTATACCATGCAAACCACTCCTAAGTTGTTTGAGCCTAGCAACTCAATAAAAGAAGTGTTAGGTTTTTCTCTTGCTCTACAGGTTTATAAAAAAAACTTATTCAAACCCTTAATAGTCCACGAACTGAGGAAGTCTGGGAACTTCGATCTTACATTCTCAGTATATATTTTAAGATCTATCCTGCAAGTCACCAAGTCTTTCCATAGCTGACACTAATCTGCTTTTAATCCATCTGTTGACTTTTTACTCTCAATTATGTCTTTATTTCTAGACATTTTACTTGATTATTTGAATAATATCAGTGGATTCTTATGCTCTCTTGCTCTTAATTATATTGTGGTAGCCTTTTTTTATTTCTTTGACCAAAATTACACATATTTTATATTCTGTGTTAGAAGACTAGTTGACATTTTGCAGCTCCAGGCCTTATACTGAGCCCGGGCTTTCGTTCGTGGTGGTCTGTTTCCTTGTGTATTTGGCAAGCCAGCCTTCTGAAAACCTTGTGGAAACTTGAATGATGCCTGGATTTGAAGGGCATTCCTTCAGTGGAGGTTTACACTCCCTTGCCAAGGATTTGGAGTTTCACCAGCCCAGGTCCAATTTAAAACTACACCTTACAGCTTACGTTGTTGCTATTAGGTACCATTGAGTCGGTATCTGACTCCCAGCAACCCTACATGCAACAGGGAAAACACTATTGCTGGTGTTTCTCTGCTGTTCATAGGGTCTTCAATGGCGGATTGATTTTTGGGAGTGGGGTGCTGGGTCCTTCTCCCAAGTTACAGTACCTGGTGTTCCCAGGCAGTCTCCCATCCAAGGACTAACCAGGCCCAACCCTGCTTAGCTTCTGAGATCTGATGGGATTGGATGCCACAGGGCTATGGCTGCAGGAGCATGAGTTATGTAAAATGCACCTGAGCGCGGGCTTGGGGTTTCCCCTTCCACCCAGAGGCCTCTTCTGTAAGCACAGATTCCTCCTCTGTCACCAAGGAAAGAGCTAAGAAAACCCTCCAGCTTTACCTGCTTTCACTGGATTTTAAAAGTCAACGGTGGCATTCACACAGCTGAGCTGCAAGCCCAGCGCTCCCTCTGGCTTTGCTGGAGACCCCCCTGGCTGCAGCCACCAACCAGGCAAAGCCTGCTCCCCAGCTGATGTCGTGTCACCTTGTCTTCTCAAGGAGAGGTGCTTTCTTCCGCCTCCTTGGCTTCTCTGGGGCAGAAACGCCTTTCGTATCCTAACAATTAACTGGAACTAAAATGATGCCAACCCCAAGACTTCTAAGCAGTATCTTTTCTTTATATTTACAGAAACCAGAACATCTAGCGTCCTACAGGTGACAGCAGCCTGCGCAGCAGCAAAGCCGACCCCCTGAAGTTCCTAACTCCCTGGCTGGCCTTTCTCACCTGCCTCCTTGTGACTCCCCACGCACGCCTTGCTGCAGCCTCTGGGCAAGATGGTCCTTCTCGGCTTCAGCCTCCACCTCCTCTGGTTTCCTACTGGCTTCAATAAACCATTCTCCTTGCTCCAACAGCCTGTCCTCAACTCGCTGGCCCTTCAAGTGGAGGGCAATGAACGTGGGTTCCTGGTTCCACATCCACAAGGCAGATGCCCCGCTCTTTGCTCTTTGCGGCTCTTGCCTGTAAGGTCCACGGTGCCAAGATGAGATCTGTCATCCTACTTCTCACTTCACCCAAGTCTCGGCTTCTCGGCTGCCCACACACCCTCCTTTAAGTCCAAGTTCCAGGAAATGGGAGACCAGAAGACGTTGCAGCAAAGCTGGCTTCGAGAGAGCCTCTCCTGAAAGAGCATCATCTCATTGCTTCGCCCTTCTTGAGCTTCCCTTTGCCTCCTTGCCAGATCACTGTGCATCTAAAAGTATTTGTTTTCATACATTTTCGAGTATTTCTAAATATACCAGGAGTGTTTCTGTGCACCTCATCTGCCGCACGGTGGGCAAAGCATTTCCTTTCAATTTCTACAATGAGTATAAACTACGCAGATAAGTAGGGGGGATCTGCTATTCATTTGCCCACGGAGGCTCCCAACATTTTCACCCAGTTCTGTGTCCTCACTAAAAATGCCTTTGTCCTTGGCACAGGATAAAATCTTGCCTACCCTCAAAGCCGAGGAAAACCCTCCACCAGATGGATTGACACAGTGTCTGCAACAATGGGCTTAAACATAAATAAGATGGTTTGCCTGGCACAGAATCGGCAAGTGTTTCGATCTGCTGTACATAGGGTCGCTATGAGTCGGACTCGACTCGATGGCACCTAACAACAACAACAACCCTCAAAGCCAAGCAAAAATGCTGCCACCTCTGTGAAGCCTGCTTCCATCTCTCCTGCAGCTTCTCCACTTACGTGGTTTATTTATTCCTTTCCTTTGGGGAGTTACCCCTTCTGCCCTGTATCGATTAAATAAATACATCAGACCTTGCTTATTGGTGGTTTTAGATGTTATGGCCTTGGCTATTTACAAAAGGCTTCAAATTTCACCATTGCTTTTATATTTTAATTTTGCTGAGGCTAAAATTTGCATCGATCCCCAAAGGCTGGAATTCAGAAATAACTCTCAGGGCTCCCAAGAGCAGCTGGAAAAGTGCTGGGCTTCCATCTCCACGTTCATCTGCCTACCTGCCTAGGCACGAGAATAGGTGGACAAGACTTTGGTTCTTCCGGTGGAAAAAGAAAGGAAAGAAAGCAAGGTCCTCATAGGAAGCTTTGCTTCCGCTGCTGTAATGAAATGAGGAGAAAAATAAGATCTGAGGAAGTGTGCTCTGGCCCGGAAATAGACATTTTTCAAACAAAATTCAAGAGTGAAAATTTCGACTCTGCCTTGGCTCAGACGCAAAAGATTCCACCACATGTTCTGGATGGAGATGGGGAAAAGCAGTTCATGAAAATGGTTTAGCAAGTGCTGTGAATAGTGTAAAAACTGTTCGAGTGAGAAAGCGCACTACAGAGTGGATGTTAATGGCAAGATTCATTTTAATAGCTTTATAAATTACTCAAGCCCTGTATTTTTAGAATAATTAAGGGTCCAAATGGGGTCATTTACATTTTCAGTTATATTTTATTGCATTTTATATAGCGAATGATATGCGATAGTAAGATTCATGGACATGGGAATGGATGGTCTCTAGGAACATCCCTGACGAATGGCAAGGAATTTATGAATGTTTATTATGTCCTAAAAGGCAAGCTCAGTGTCTGGTTTAGCTTCTCTCCCTCACTTAAGAAGCACCTAACCTCGCTTTTCCCATAGTAGGTATTTGTGGATATTCATTGCAACTAGGAAAGGAGGAGAATAGAAACGTTCTAGTCCTATCTCGCTCTTCTGCATTCCTGGATCTGTGCCGCGGGGAGTTTATTTAAGTAATGTGGGGGGGGGGGTAAGCGAGGAATATGGTGTCTTTCTTCAGTTTCCAGTTGTGGAATTGTAACAAATAAATAACAACCTCATTCATTATTAATAGGCTTTCTAGGGATCACAAAAGTGGATTCCACTTTCCAATGAATAATTCTACTGCCAATTATTTGCAGTTTAAATAAAAGGAAAGGCATTTTGTGTGGACAATACAAGCGGTGGGTAATTAAAATAAAGTAAGTGATTTCCATAAATAATGAAGATGGGAAATAATCTCTGACTTCATTTGCAAAGCTCAATTTCCAATGCATGCCCCGTGAAGAGGATTAAGCACTTCTGCCGCAGCCCCCACCAGTCCATGGCCGGGTGGGCAGGGCGTATTATGCCTGCTGCAATTGTTCCAGCAAGGTGGAAGAGGGAGCCAATTTCAGGTACTCACCTTTGAAAGCAAAGCACAGAGCCTGCGCAGTTCTTTTTAAGTATTCTAGTACAGAGTTATAAGTAAGGTTTTCTGAAATATACATGTACACACTCATGCACACATCTATGCGTTCAACCACAGCTAAACATACACAAAGGGTAGTCAAAAATACCTAATTGAGAATTGAGTAGCTGAGGAATTTTACAACTGGAATACCTCATTCATTTTGTAAATTGAAAAAATGCTAACACATCTACAAGAACAAAATGGTTCGTTGCTTATATTATCACTTTCAGGAAAGAAGAAAAAACAAAAACCTAGCACCAATTTGAGGGCTGGGATTTAGCTCAGATGGTAGAGCATCGCTCTACAGTCTCTGAGGTCCCTGGTTCAATGCCCAGCATGGCAAAAATGGGAGAAAGTTGTGGCAATCCATTCCCCTGGCAATCCTGAAACAATCAGCCATTGAAAACCCTATGAGAGTCGCTATGAGTCAGACACAACTCAACAGCACATAACAACAACAACAGCAACAATTTGTGACATAAACAAATGCTAAACGATTGTAAGCATTTGGTTCTTCTACTTAAAATATTTCTGACTTGGCAAACAATAATAATAACTTGATGAGGGAGTGAACAAGGAATTGTGTGGCCAGCTTTTATCCTCAGTCCTCTCATCTTCAAAGCTTTCATTTTACTTGGATCCCCCTCCTTTCAAAGAAGTCTAGACATGCATTAGAGTCAAAATTCCCATCTTGAGCGAGTTAACAGTTTGATGCTATCATCTCTCCCTTGAAGGTAAGTTTTCTCACAATCTGGAGGGTTCTGGTCTATCACACTCACAAATGTGATCTCAGAATACATTATCCCATGTTAAAAGTTCCTACATTCATGTGAGTGCCAGGACACAGTATGTCTGGTAGCAAGGAATCCTTATGAAAATACAAGAGCATACAATCAGAGAAATATGGGTTTATGGCACGATTCCACCTTTTACTAGCTGTGTGACCTTGAACAAGTTACTAAAATTGCCAGAGCTTCTTCAGCTGTAAAGTGAAGATAATAATAGAATCTAACTCATGTGGCTCTTCTGAGGAGCAAGCATAACGTTTTATGCGAAAGCCCTTGCGTGACTAAATACCAGTAAAACCCTTTCAGTTATTAGCACCCGGAAGTGTGGTGGAACGCTTTTCTATTTTGGCTTATTTTTATATACTCATGGCTTCTTTTCATCAAAGTTTAGAAACTGTTCAAGTCCTTAGTACACCTATCTAATTTATGGGATGGGGTTTAGCTCAGTTGGTGGAGTGCTTGCTCTACGCACTCTGAGGCCCTAAATTCTATCCCCAGCACCACAAAAATGGGAGAAGGACATGGCAGCCCACTCCTGAAACAGCCATTGAAAACCCCTGTGAATAGCAGAGAAGCATTGACATAGGGCTGGGCATGGCACAGTGTCCAGGAGTGTTTGGTTCTGTGGTACATAGGGGTGCTATGAGTCAGGCCCGACTTGACAGCACCCTAACAACAACAATCTAATTTGTATGATGCCATATTACTCTGTCAGTAAATTGACTTTTATTTACAGTTAGCCAATAATATCGCTGGGTTATCAGGGTCCAGACTTCAGTGTGTCATGTGCCAGCCAACTCAAACACGGTCATTAGAAATGGAATGACGAAACCCCTTCCACCTGCCACAGACAGAAGTCATGAGCAATAACGTCTGTGAGGTTGTAATGAGATGGAAATCAGAAGCTACTATCTCCACCTATTCTCTAGACACCTGCAGCTATAGCCCTGTGGTATCCGATCCTGTCAGATTTCGGAAGCTAAGCAGGGTCGGGCCTGGTTAGTACCTGAATGGGAGACTGCCTGGGAACACCAGAAGCTGTAGGCTGGGAGAAGGACCTGGCAACCTCCTCCCAAAAATCAATCTGCCATTGAAAACCCTATGCACAGCACAGAAGCACTGACAATAGTGTTTCCCCTGTTGTACAGAGGGTCGCTATGAGTTGGATACCGACTTGACGGCACCTAACAACAACAACAACAATTCTCTAGACAGCCCCCTTTTCCTTCCTGAGGAATCAAGAGGTTTGGGGTCCATAGATGAAATGTGTCATAACCTGCACTTGAGAAATTATAGGTCCATCCACAGTGAAATCCTACGGGAGACAATTAGTGTCTGTGTGCATTCCTTCAGAGACCTAGTGTACCTCATCTACATGGCTCCTCCCTTCCCCTTCAAGTATTCAGGATGAGAAAAGTCATTAAAATTGCTAAAGGTACCATGCATTTTAGTATCTATGCACTGTTGCTCAACCACTCTCTCTTGACTGGAATGCCTTCCAACCCCACACTCCTGACACCTACTCAGACTCCCTTACTACAAACTTCTACTCTTTGATTAAACCATTCATAAGTCACCTTATCTATGAAATAGTTCACCACACTTCGCTTCATGGAAGACTTAGTCACTCTATTGCCTTTTTACCCATAATTCTTTTCACATTTTCAGACACTTTTCAAACTATATATATACACCAACTGAACCTGACTCATCATGGAAAATGCTCTAGTCATTTTGTGTTGCCGTGACCAAAATACCTGACAGACACAACTTGAGGAAGGAAAGATGTATTTCGGCTCAAGGTTTCAGAGGGTTTAGTCCATGTTGGGGGAGGAAGCAGCAGGAGCGGAGTGTGTGGCAGAGGACAGCTGTTTACATCATGGCAGACCAGGAAGTAGACAGAGCTCAGAAGATGAAGGGTCCAGTACAGCCTTCAGAGGGCCAACCCCAGTAACCCACTTCCACCAGCCAGGTCCTACACCCAAAGTCTCTACAACCTCCAGAACAGCACCACCAGTGCCACCAGGGATCAAGGGTTCAAATGCAGGGGCCTATGGGGGACATTTCAGATGCAAACCATAAGAGGAAGGGTCTGAACAAACACATTCAGATACCCCAGACTACCAGAAGCGTGTGAGTCAGTGCTCGTCAATGGAAGACCACTGGGTCCAGAGAGCTAGGAAATCGAAACTTCATTCCAAAAGATCATCCTAGATGAATCTAAGACTTGACCAAGAAGGCAATCCTGAGCCTCCTGGGTTTACCCTTTAACCCATCCCAAGTCCCATGGAGTGATAAGAAAGCCCTGTGGGCAAAAAAAGAGAAAGCTTATAAGAGCAATGAAAAGCAAGTCAGAGCTGCGCCCATCGCCCAGAAATCGTGATGACTCTCTAAACAAAAGAATGTCAGTGGTATCAGAGTTCTGTGTTGCAAGGGACAAGGGGCACAACAAATTAAGTAAGGGTTCAAAATGTGTGGGAGAGGGGGCTTGTGGAAGGAGACCTCGAAGGGCTTCTGAGCACACAGTTTGCAGAGTCATTTGAGATGTGTCTGAGTGCCTAAGGCTCAGCTCCTCCACCACCGACGCACTCCCTACCTGACAAGCCAGTAGGTCCTATTATCTATGTGCTGCTGAAGACTAGTTTGTGTGGGTGCTGGGATGGCTCCTCCATGATGGGAGATATGACCATGGTCAAACCCCAGTAAGCCCAGCCAAGAGCATAACATGAGCTGTCATCCACAGTCACATGGCACCAGCCAAAGCAAGAGAAAAAACGGGAGGCAGGAATCACCATTTGAAGGAAACAAGACATTTTTAAAAATACACTTAATAGGGCAAAGAAAAGATGAGAAATTAACTTACTTTAATGTCCTTAGATTTATTCTAGAAAGTACTAAATACTTAAAAAGAAACAACTAGATGTTGGGATAAAAAAATATCATCATCAAAGTAAAACAAATACTAACATATTATCATGGATGTGGCTCAAGAAAAACTTAGCTAGAAGATTAAACGCTATGGGTTTCTCCCAGAAAAATCATATACAAGAAAAACTAAATAAATAGAAAGTGTGAGAGTTTAATAATGGAAAAGAATTCTGGGGAAGAATAATGTCAGAGATTTCCTTAGAGCTCACTAAACACAAGGATCTTCAGACTGAAAAGGATCGACCTCATGACAAAATAATGAGTTTTGAAAGATTCACAACTTTAAACGTTATGACAAGTCAGAGTACCTTATGAAAGGGCAATCTGTAACAGATTCCAAAGAGAAAAACGACAGGTTCCTTACAAGGGAATGGAGATCAAAGTCATCATTTGTTTCTCAATACAAAACATACAATTACAAGAACATGGACTCATATTGTTATTTTGAACCTAGACGCATACCCTGTTCAACTTGCATTCAAATATGGGAAGAGAATAAGATTTTTGGATCTGAAAGACTTGGAAATTTTGCCACTGCAAATACTTCATTAGAAACTACTGATATAAGGAAAACCCAATAAAGTTAAAATCAAAACCAAGGAAAATCATACGAGAGAGTTGTTATTGTTGTTGTTATTGTTAGGTGCCATAGAGTGGGTATCCAACTCATAGCGACCCTATGTACAATAGGTAAGACACTATTGTCAGTGCTTCTCTGCTGTTCATAGGGTTTTCAATGGCTGACTGTTTTTGGGGAGTGGGTTGCTGGGTCCTTCTCCCAAGCCTACAGCATCTAGTGTTCCCAAGTGGTCTCCCATCCAAGTACTGACCAGGCTAATCCTGCTTAGCTTCAGAGATCTGACAGGATCGGTTGCCACAAACCATACAAGAGAGTAGTAATCAAATAAAACACTGAAAGTTATAGTTAAATTTAAATAACTGCTGATGCTTGGTGTTTTAAAAATGTGTAAAATAACCATCTGGAACTAAAATACCAGATGTTCTCAACAGCAGAGTCTGCCAGAGAGAGTAGTGGGAAGTGTAAGAAGACTACACTTTTTATTATCATAGAAGAAGAAGATATAGCTCTTATAACTGTTGATAGAATTGTTTAAAAAAAAGAAAAAAGAAAAAAGAAAGAAAAAGAAAACAAAGTAATCGCCGAAAAGTAGAAATAAACACACAAATTCCAAATTACTAAGGAAAAATATGGCCTGCAGCGGTAGCCCCGTGGCATCCGATCCCGTCAGATCTCGGAAGCTAAGCAGGGTTGGGCCTGGTTAGTACCTGGATGGGAGACCGCCTGGGAGCACCAGGTGCTGTAGGCTTGGGAGAAGGACCTGGCAACCCCCTCCCAAAAATCAATCTGCCATTGAAAACCCTATGCACAGCAGAGAAGCACTGACAATAGTGTTTCCCCTGTTGTACAGAGGATCACTATGAGTCAGATACCGACTCGACAGCACCTAACAACAACAACAACAACAACAAGGAAAATTATAATAAAACAATATATGTATGGGAGAAGGACCCGGCAACCCATTCCCAAAAATCAATCCACCACTGAAAACCCTAGGAACAGCAGAGAAGCACTGACAGTAGTGTTTCACCTATTGCACATAGGATCGCTATGGGTCAGATGCCGACTTGATGGCACCTAACCATCACCACCAACAACATATATGCATATTTTAACAATTATATATCATAATTATATACATTATACATATATAATCAATTCACTCACAAGAAGGAAGGATGTAACAGAGAAGGATGGAATGAAGGAAAGAAAGGAAAGAAAAGAAGAACTAAACAGTAAAATAGAAGGATATCAGCATTAACACACAAAAAGATGCCCATTCTAAACTTAAAAAAAAAATTCAGCTCCATGTAGAGTATGCAAAGCCTACTGAAATGAAAAAGACACAGAATGGGTAGCAAAATACAAAACAGCAGAAAAATGCATACAATAGGATGCAACATGGACAATAAGAAGTGCATATTTGATCTTTGATCCCTGTTTCTAACACAGAGCTCCCAAATCCCTTGTAATCTCCTGCGTGGTGGCAGAGAGAAGAGTGTCTTTTGCTGTAACAAAGAGACTGTCTGAGGGCCTGGAGTAGCTTCAGGAATGGAGCTGGTCCCCAGAAAGACTAAATGTCATTAACGTTTTTGGACCTTTCTGTCCCATCCCCATCTCTGGGGAAGGGCGATGGCTGAAGATGGTTCCCTAGTGGCCCATGACATAATCAGCCTCCATAAACACTGGGTTTGAAGAACTCAGGTTAGTGGACACATCACGGGGGGTGGAAGGGTGGCCACCGGGAAAGGGCATGGAAAGCTGGCATCCCAACCCGCTGCCGCCCTAGACCTTGTCCTTGCCTCCATTCCATCTGGCTGTTCCTGAGTGGTGATGCTTGTAACAAACTGGTACTAATGAGTGGGGTGATTTCCTCCATGCTGGGGCCATTCTAACGAATGATGAAACTCAAGAAAGGAGTCCTGGGAAGCCCCAAGGGGTAGGCGCTCACTCAGAGGGAAGGTGGAAGCCTGGGACTTGCGGCTGGCCTCTGGAGGGGAGCAGCCTCGTGGGGTTGAGCTGGCCCCCAGTCGTGTCAGAACTGAATTCAATGTTTGGACTCCCAGCTGGTGTTTGGAGAGTCAGAGAGCTGGGTGTTAATGAGGCAATACCTGGGTATTTGCTGTCGAGATGTTGTCACCCAAACAGTTCAGAGTAAGTGAACAGTAACACCAAAATATTATTAAAGTGGTATAGCGTAGCAAAACTAATACCATAAAAGAGGATAATTAAGGTCAAAAGCATTTAATAGGATAAAGTAGATATTTAGAATTAATAAAACATGCAATCCAATACGAAGATTACAATAGTCATAACTTTTATGTATCTAACTACAAAGCAGCCTGCAGCCATAGCCCTGGGGCATCTGATCCCATCAGATCTTGGAAGCTAAGCAGGGTCGGGCCTGGTTAGTATTTGGATGGGAGACCACCTGGGAACACCAGGTACTGTAGGCTTGAGAGAAGGACCAGCAACCCACTCCCAAAAATCAGTCAGCCATTGGAAACCCTACGAATAGCAGAGAAGCACTGACAATAGTGTCTCGCCCATTGTACGTAGGGTCGCTAAGAGTCAGACACTGATTCAACAGCACCTAACACCACCAACAGCAACTACAAAGCTAAATATCCTTGTTGCATACAAACACAGGTGTGCGCATGTGCCACCCAATCTAATGAAAACACAAGGGGATGCTCACAAATCCACAAACATGGAAGAAGGTCTTTTCAACAATGGATAAGTTAAACAGCAAAGAGATGGAGGAAGGGAGGGAGGGAGAGAGGAAATAACAGAGACAAAGACAGAGAGATGGACAGACTGAATATTGCAGAATATCGTAGGAAAAGAAACTTACTCAAGTCACTCGAGAAGAACCAGAAAAACTAAATAAACAAACAACAAAAAATTACACAATTTCTCAGTTGTCAAATTTTTCCTAAAATAATAAAAGCTACCTCTAGCAAGGGGCTGAGATTTAGCTCAGTTGGTAGAGTGCTGCACTGCAGCCTCTGAAGTCCTGAGTTCAATTCCTAGCACCAAAAAAAATGGAGAAGGAGCTGGCAATCCACTCCCAAGGCAATCCCAAAACAGTCAGCCATTGAAAACCCTATGAGGGTCACTATGAGTCGGATATGGACTCGACGGCACCTAACAACAACAACTCTCTAGCAAACAAAAATAAGAGCAGAACAAAGAGCCCTATGCCACAGCATACCTAGATGAGTTTATTTTTAAAATTCCATCTGTTTCACAGAAAAGGACATTTCTAACAGCTGAGTTCAACTTTGAAACAAAAACTACAACAAAATCAAAGAAGTCATTCTTCTAAAATTACTAAAAAGTAAATGAATAAATAAAACCCAGCTATAAATTAAAAGAATACTATAATAAGAAGCCCCACATGTCTGCTAGTTTGTCATGCTGTGGGGACTTGCGTGTTGCTGGGATACTGAAAGCTATACCACCAGTACTTGAGGTGCCAGCAGGGCCATCCATGGTGGACAGGTTTCAACTAAGCAGACTAGGGAGAAGGACCCAGCAGCCCACTCCCGAAACAATTAGCCATTGAAAATCCTGTGAATGGCAGAGAAGCACTATCAAATTTAGTGCCAGAAAATGAGCCTCCCATGTTGGAAGGAATTGAAAAGACTGGGGAAGAACTGCCTCTTCAAAGTACAGTTGATCTTAATGATGAGAATGGAATAAAGACCCTGGGACCTCCATTTGCTGATGTGGCACAACTCAAAATGAAAAGAAACACAGTGGCTGCAACAATGCATTCAAACACTCAAAAAAGTGTGTACGGCAATGTCGGGGAGTGTTTTGTTTACTATACATAGGGTCCCTATGAGTCAGACTCTACTCAAGGGCACATAACAAAAACAACATGGTATGAAAGTGACATTCAACTCAGGAATACCAACATGATTTATCATTAGAGATCCAGTAATATAACTAGTTACAATAATAGAGTGAAAAACCCAACATGATCATCTTAATAAAGGATGAAAAGCTTTTGATAAAATTTAACAGCCATGCCTGAGTAACTCAACAAACCTTTTGGCCAGCTGAGCATAGATGTAAAGTCTTCAGCTTTATGAAGGCCTTCGATAGAAATACTCAGCAATTCTATGTAAGAAGACTCAATAAAAGCATTCCTATTACGGAAGGAGCAAGGAAAAATAAAAGATAATCTTTCAAGTGTAACCAACGGGAATACCAAAGAAAATGTGTACATAATATCACAAAAAATGCTACAAAACAGTGATGATTTTCTATAGTATAATCACCTACCTCTTAAAGAACTCAAGGCCTGCGCAGGTAAACTATTCAAATGAGACAAAGTATTAGAATAAGAATAGAATCCTTAAAGTGACTGGCATGTATCACATACAAAAGTCAACAATTATCTTGTGTATTAATATATTGTAAGCTAAAATAGACAATTTCAAAAGTCTGGATACTATTCTTTTTGCTTCTCTCTCTTTTAAACATATGCACACATATATATGCCCTAAAAAATGCATTTGGAAAGAAAAATACCCGAGAATAACATGAAAATTTTGATAAACTTGTAAAACAAATATAATTGGTTTTTAATGTTCTGTTGCTCTTACTATGATGGCTTTTTAAAAATAACTGCAGTAAAAATCTATTGGAATATTGATATTAAAATGGAATACATGGAAAGCATTTGAGAACTGAGAAACAGATCCATGGACACACAGGCATTTATTTCCTAAGGCAGAAGCATGCCAATTCAACATGCAGAAAAGATGCACTATTCATGTAAATGTTTCTTAGGAAACAAAATTAGCTCATCTATTTTACACCAGAGATAAACAATAAATTCTAGAATTTCGAAAGGATTAAAGAGTCACATGTCAAATTAATAAACTTCTATGGTTATGTTTTTGTTTGTTTTAAAAATATTTGGGGACGTTTTCCTGAGTGGACTTTAAAAATGTAAGCCATAGTGGAAAAAACAAGCAGATTTGATAACAGATGAATTTTAAACTTCTGTAAATTTACAAAATAGTATATGCAATGTCAGAGGACACATGCTGTTGTTGTTAGGTGCCTTGGAGTCGTGTCTGACTCATAGCGACCCTCACAGGGTTTTCAATTGCTGATTGTTTCAGGATTGCCTTGGAAGTGGGCTGCCATGTCCTTCTCCATTTTTGAGGTGCTGGGAATCAAACCTGGGACCTCAGAGACTGCAGAGCAGCGCTCTACCAACTGAGCTAAATTCCAGTTCCCAGAGGACACATGAATATCTCTAAAAAGTATTTTTAACAAGTGAATCAGCCGAAAGTTTAATATCTAATATGCATGTTGTATATAAAGTATGCCTGCAGCCGTAGCCGTGTGGCATTGATCCTGTCAGATCTAACCAAGGTCAGCCTGGTTAGTACTTGGATGAGAGACCACCTGGGAACACCAGATACTGTAGGCTTGGGAGAAGGACCCAGTAACCCACTCCTAAAAATCAATCTGCCATTGAAAACCCTATGAATAGCAAAGAAGCACTGACAATAGTGTTTCATCCGTTGTACATAGGGTCACTATGAGTCAGATACCAACTTGATGGCACCTAACAACAACATATAAAGTACTTCCAGATTATTATGGGAAAAACCCCAACAGAATACAAATTATTTTAAGAATTCATTCAAATAAGATTTTGAAGTGGCAATGACAGTAATGAAAATGCATGCTGCTCTTCTAGAATAAGAATGCTAATATTAATACCTAACATTTATTTAGTGTTTGCTCCTGGCCAGCCACTGTCTTCAGGTTTCACTTTGCTAATTTACTGAAGCCTTACAACCAAGCTCTGTAACAGGTATTTGCTTCCCCAAAAACAAATGAAAGGGTTTCCTGGAGAGCTAAAGTGACCTATCCACAGATACACAGCTAGTTACATAGCTTGGGTTTAAACCAAGCTTCACCAGGTCCCACATCAGTTCACTATCCTGCCATTTCTTTTTCCATTCATCACATTGGCTAACATTTTTTTCAATATTGATAACATTTAGTCTTAGTAAGAGAAGGAAACTTTTTGTCAAACATTATTGCAGAGGTTATAAATTAATAAAATCTTTTTGAAGTCAGTATGATTGATTCTTTATAAGACGTTTTAAAGCATACATTTGACCCAAGAATTCTACTTCCAGGAACATCTCATTAGGAGATAGTTGACATATGCAAAAGATGTTTATAAAAAATTGTTGATGGCAGCATTCCTTGCAAGAACAGAAACTCAGAATCAACACGCATGTCAGAGAATAAGATTCCAGTGAAACGCTTTGGGGAACATCCATGCAATAAAATATTCTTTAATAAAAGTGATTCATTCTTACTAAGCTGATAAGAGTTGATACAGAACAACTGCAAATCTTACTGCTTCTCCTTACCCTGAAAAACAAATTGCAGAAGCAAACACACTTATGTAAAAAGGAAGAAAGGCAAGAAGGAATTCCAGAGAGAAGGAAGGAAGGGAGGGAAGGAAGAGAGCGAGGGAGGGAGGGAGAAGCAGACATTTGTCCATTACCAGTAGCTCTTGCTGGACAGGGGAACCGAAGATGGAGTTGGAAAGCAAAGAGGAAAAATACAGACTTAGACGTTGCATTTGCTACCAACAGTTATTCGTCAGATTGTTTCCAATGAGAGGATATTCATGCAGTAGTTGTGAAATGAAAACAACAATACCACCAAGAAAAATAACAAAAGTGATGAAATTCTAGATGAGTCCACAGGAAATACAGACAAAAGAATGAAAACTTGGGACAGCGTATTACTGTGGTAGTTTTGTGCCTCACACCAACTCAGAGTCCTGGCAGGGATAGGTCTGGCACCTACAAGTCCATAGGTCTAGCCTGCTGCCAAGAGCCCAAACCCACCTTTCAGCTTCACAGCACTTGCTCGTCTTAGGGGAGCTGGGTTCTCTACCCAGTGGGGTTTATATCTCCTACCAAGTCATTAACCCCGATGGCCGGTCAGCCTGTAGTTTTCAGATCCTGTCTCCTTTACCAACAGGACGCTGCAGCCTCAACATAGGCTAGTCCGGAATTACACCCGGGACCGAGACGGAGAGAGCTTGAGGCTCCTGTCTCTTCCCTGCCGCATGCCCTGTGTCATCGACGCACAACTTCACCCCAGCCAAAGTGACAGCCCCCTTGTACAGCAGTGCCAGATGGCACGACCGCTCCGTGTTGAAGATCACCCCTGTGACTGCCTCTAGGCTCAGGTCCTCGAATCCAGGGTGTCAGCCCCACGGTGGGCAAGGGTGGGCGCGCAACCCCCCGAGGGGAGGATCCGGCTGTGAACCTGGCTGAAACGGTCGCAGCCCTCGGTGCAGTTAGCAGAGGGGCCTCACACACTTCAGCCACGTGGCACCGCGCTGGGCCCCACGTGGAAGAGCCTGGCTCACGGCGCCTTCGCTTTGCTCCGCTCGCAGTGCTATTGGCGGCAGGAGCCTCTGGGTGCGAGGGAGACGCAGGGCCTCCAGGGGCTCAGTGGGGCCCCAGGAGAGGCAGAGCTGCGCAACCAGGGCTGCGGGTCCTCCAGCCGTCTCAGGCTGTGCTGGCACAGGAGGATGGACAGAAGGAACACAGATGCTAGGTGTGCTTTTAGAGGGCAAGGTGCTGGACACTTACTTGGCCAGAAAAAGGAAAAGGGAAAGGGAAAGAAAGGAGGGAAAGAAGGAAAGGAGGGAGGGCGGGAAGGAAGAGAGGAAGGAAGGAAGGAAAGAAAATCGTCTTTCTGCTCTCAATAAGCTTCAAGCCATCAACGAGCTTCTTACACCAACATTCAGGGAACGCATGTATAAGACTTGTTTAATTCAGTAAGAGAACCAAAGGAAGGGCGAAGCTAGTTCAGAGATGTCTAAAATGAAGGAAAACTGGAAGTGGGGTGTGGTAGCCACACCTGAAATCCCAGCGCTTGGGAGGCTGAGGCAGGAGGATCAAGAGTTCCAGGGCAGCCTGGCTACAAAATGAGACCCAGTCTCAAAACAAACAAACAAACAACAACAATAACACAAAAAATAAGTGTCTCCACCTGCAAAATAGGAATCCTAGCTTGTTTTAGAGACTTGAATTAGTGATATATAGTCTCTGAAAAACATGCTGGAATAGGATTGCCAGACTACATACAAAACTGATTAACGTTTTACAGTACAATAAAACTCGACTTCTGAGGCCATCTTTTTCTGAATACTCTGCACAAGAATAACTCGCATTGGTAGTTTTTGTTTTTTTTTTTTAAGTTAGCATTTTGCCAAATGCAGTGGCGCACGCCTATAATCCCAGCAACTCAGGAAGCAGAGGCAGGAGAGTTGTAGGTTTGAGACCAGAGGCAGTCTGCATAATTTAGTGAGACCTTGTCCCAAACTAGAAAGTAAAAATATGTGCTGGGGGTACGGCTCAGTGGTACAGCACTTGCTAGGCTTGTAACCTCCTCAGTACCACAAAATAAATAAATAAATACACAAATACGTACATAAATAAAAAGTTAGCCCTTACACTTAACAGTATGATAAAATATCCAAATTAGTAAAAACTGGTCAAACAAAAAATCCTGTCCCTAGGGAACTGGATAAACCTTGGTAGCCTGACAGTGACCCATCACAGCATGGAAAAACTCATGCAGGCCTCCTTTGGCCTGTTTATAACTTGGGGATTTCTTTTTCTTACACAGCTAGGTTCTTGGTGTCCTCTGGATGGTGGATGGAGGATCGCGGTACCCAGCTACAGAGTTATAGAGCACAAAAGGACACCAAGAAACTACTGCTCACCTCTCGCCCTCCACACAGAGTAGGTCAATGACAAGAAGTCAGCTTTTATTTTTTTTTCCTTGCAGTACTGAGGGTTGAACCCAGGGCCTCATGTTTGCATGCTTTGCAAGTGCTGTAACACTGAGCTACAATCCCAGCCCTTTTCTTTTTTTTCTTTTACATTTTGAGACAGGGTCTCACTAAATTATGTAGACTGCCTCTGGGCCAGAACTTGTGATCCTCCTGCCTCTGCCTCCCAAGCTGCTGGGATTACAGGTGTATGCCACTGCACCCAGCTAAGAAGTCAGTACTGTATACAGTTATGGGCATGAGCTTAGAATTCAAGCAGATCCAGGTGAAATCTACTCTCTGCCACTTTTTAAAAAACAAATTTATTTTAAGTGATATATAAAAGCATAAAAATTGTACATATCAATGGGGTAGCACCGGATGTCTTAACATATATTCATTGAATAATGTTTAAATCAGGGCAAACATCTCTCTTCCAACATTTATCATCCGCCTTTGGTTAAAAACTTTCAAAGCTGTTTCTTCTAGCTTTTCCAGATGTACAGTACATAATTATCTATAGTCACCTTACTGCACCATACCACACTAAAACTTGTTATTCCTGTGTAATTGTAACTTAGAGACCACTGATCAACCTTTCCCCACCCTGCCCTACCCTGCTCCCAATGATACCATGTAGCATTCGTCTTTCTGTGCCTGGCTTCTTTCACTTAACATAATTATTTGACAGCACATGACAACAACAACAACAACAACAACAATCTCCAGTCCCATCTATGTTGTTGAAAATGACAGGATTTCATCCTTTATGACTGACTAGTATTCCATTATGTATATGTACCGCATTTTCTTTATCCATTTGTCAGCTGGTGGAAACAGGTTGCTTCCAGTTCTTGGCTATTGTGAATAATACTGCAAGGAACTTGAGAGTGCCATTTTTTAACTAAATAGAATTTCAAACCCAATTCTCTCTTCTGTAAATGGGAATAGTAATTTCACCTAAGAAGCAGAAAGAGAAGTAAATGGAAAAATTCAACCAAAGTGTTTGTTACACTGCCCAGTACTGACTAATCTAGTAAAAAATATATGTAAATAACTATATATATAAATCAATACACACACACACACACACACACACACACACACACACACTGGGAGACAGACCCGGCAACCCCCTCCCAAAAATCAAACTGCCATTGAAAACCCTATGAACAGCAGAGAAGCACTGACAATAGTGTTTTGCCTGTTGTACGTAGCAGCGCTATGAGTCGCATACCAACTCAATAGCACCTAACAACAATATATGTGTCTATATATATACATATATATACATATACACACATACATATATACACACGTGTGTGTGTATCCACACTGCTGTTCTTACACCTTACACCTAAATTCTGTCATCACTAATAGCCTGGAGAAAGTGGTCAAAGTTAACTTAAGTTGGATGTAACTTGGGAAAAGAGGGAAACTTCCAACATAAAAAAGCACAAGAAGCATAATTTTCCTGCTGCCTGAAAAGATTGTCCTGGAACTAGATTTCGATGCATGCTAGGAGTGATGGTTAGTCTTCATTGTCAACATGACTGGATTCAGAATTTCCTAGGAGACTGGTGGGCATACCTCTGGTATGCCTGTGAGGGAGTTTCCAGGGAGGTCTAACTGCGGGAGGAAGACACACCCTAGATGTGGGGGGCACCATCCTATGGGCTGGGGGTCCAAACAGAATAAAAGGGGGGAAGGAGAAAGTCAGCCCAGTGCTTCTCCTTTCTCTGCTTCCCTGCCCACCATCATGTGAACTGCTCCCCTTCACCAGGCTCTGCCTGCCATGATGGTCTAAAACCCTCTGAAACTGTAACCCAAAATAAATCTTTGTCCCCTTTGGTTGTTTCTATCGGGTATTTTGGTCACAGTGAAAGTAATCAATATACTAGGGTAGACTGTAAGCAAAAACTGGCTCAAGAATTACAGACTTAACTTGCTCTTTCTCAGAGAATAGGAAAAGTGAAAAATTAGGCATGGACTTAAACGTAATGTTGGTGCTAGATATAACGTCGATTAGGAAGATGGAGAGAGAGTTTTGAGAAGAAGAAGTGAGGTGTGGCACACCCCCAGACTTTCAGAAAATTCAGCTGTGATTTTATCTTAGTAATGTATCTGTGATTTCATGATCTAAAAGGGAGTCAAAAATATCTATTCAACCCGCCTCACAGGAATGGTATAAAGATAAAAGAAACAAAGAAAAAAGATTTAAAAGTCTGCTCTGCTCATTCTGCTAATAGGATTCTTACCTTTTACTCTGCTTACTCAGTCAGTAGGAGGCCAGAAAACTTGGGCATTTCTCTCTTGGCTACACAATGGTGATGAGAATTAAGCATCGCTTTCACCAAGAAGAGAAACCCTCATTTCCCTCCAGCCTTTCTGCAATCTGTTCTCAAGTCAAGATAGCAATGGGCACAACTTACATCCCTTTTCCTTTATATCCATGTCTCCTGCTAGACAAAGTTGAACATGTGTGATGTCTGTTTAAAATTTTTCCCACTATATTTTTAAGTAATTTTATAGGAGTATAATTTGTTTTCCATAAATCTACCCACTGTAAGTTTGGTTAATGATGTGTAGTAAACTTATGGGCTGGGGTTTAGCTCGGTTGGTAGAGTGCTGCTCTGCACTCTCTGAGGACCCACGTTCCACCCACAGCACTGCAAAAATGGAGAAGGATGGTGACAATCCACTCCCAAAGCAATTCTAAAACAATCAGCCATCGAAAACCCTTTGAGGGTCGCTATAAGTCGAACTGGATTTGATAGCACCTAACAACAATAACAACAGCTGCAGCAGCAGCAGCAGCAGCAGCAGTAACTTTATGGAGTTCTACAGCTATCGCACTAATCCAGTTTCAGAATCTTTCCAACATCCTTGGGAGATCCTCATCCTCATTTACGTTACTTCACATTGCTACTTCAGTCCCAGGAAAACCTAGTCTGTTTTTTTCTCTCTGACTTTGCCTTCTGGGACATTTCATAAAAATAGAATCACACACATTTTGTCATTTATGTCGAGTTTTATATAGCATAATTTTTCAAGGTTCATTCATGTCTCAGTACATTCCAATACTCTATCTCTTTTTATTATTGAACAGGGCATTGTAAGGAACCCCACATTTTCTTTACCCACTTACATGTGGATGGGCCTTTCTATTCTCTCCACTTGTTGCTCAGTACCACTAATGCTGCTACAGACTTTTGCTACACATCTTTTTATAGACATCTGCATTTCTTGTGGCTAAATACACAGGAGTAGATTTACTGTGTCAGAGGTACTTTGTGATTTCATTAAACTACTAAACTCTTCTTCCTCATATCCCTACCATTTTGCATTCCCCCCAGCAACCACGAGAGCTCCAGTCTCCATGCACCTTTGCCAACTCTATTACTGTCCTTAGGTTTTGAATGAAATGGGATTTCATTATGCTTTTCACCTACAGTTTAACCAAAGGTTAAGCACCTTTGCCTGGGTTTCTTAGATATTTTCTTTGGGTAAGTATCTATTTAAATCCTTTGTCTAATTTTACATTGACTTGCTTGACTTTATTATTAAGTGCAGTCCATATCCACCCATGGCACATAATGATTACTTTTGCTCTATTTTTACTGAGTTGTAAGTACTCTTCATATATTCGGTATACAAGTCTTTAATTGGCCACATCATTTGCAAATATCATCTACCAGACAGTATCTGTCTTTTCTTTTTCTTAATAGTGACATTAGAGACTTAAAAGTTGTAAATTTTTTAGAAGTTCAATTTATTATTCTTTTTTCTTTCAAGAACCATGCTTTTGGTGTCAAATAGAAGAAGTCTGCATAATCAGGATCCTGAGGATTTTCTTTTGTGTTTCATTCTACAGGTTTTTATAGTTTTAAATTTCACATTTAAGTCTACGATCCACTTTTAATTAATTTTTGTATGTAGTGTGAGACAAAGGTCAAAATTAACCTTTTTCATTGTGAATATACAACTGCCCCAGTACTATTTGTTGAAAAGATTATCCTTTACCCATTAAATTACCTTAACATCTTTGTCAAAATTCAATGGACCACAAGGTTTTCATTTGTTAATTTTTTTCAGACTCTCACTTCTATTCTATGGGCTTTCTCTACATTGACACCTGAATCACTCTTCCTATTGCTATAGAAACTTCCAGCATTTTTTCCCTATGTTTTGGAACACATTATCTACAGACCCAGGAATATAAAAAGGAATCTTTACAATATGCCCTTTGGATACACAATTGACAAGAACAACATGATTGCAACGAATATTACTGGTTCATACCCCGTTCCAGATTTGTAATCTATTAACACATAAGAATATAGCACTAATGACAATTTGTACTAATAACAAAACCACCTGGGAGCCTGCAAATCTTATGCTTTTCCTCGATTAAGGCTACAAGTGTGGGTAATTAGCAAGGATTAGCTCATTATCATGCGCAGTACACGTTCAGCCATGGCATGTAATGATTACTTCAGTTGTCTGACCATGAGCCACTTCTGGCTTCTTTGCCAAAAAAAAAAGGCCCATGGCTTAGGTGCTGATAAGCCATGAGCCCGGAGCAGACAGACTCCTCCGTGGCCCTAGGAGTTGAACCCTTATTGGTCTAGGACCAATATCAGCAATTTGTTTCTACAGGCTTTTCTGGCTCTGCAGTCTCTGTAACAGCTACTCCCCAGGAAGGCTGTAGTGGAGAGGTAGCCATAGGCAGTGTGGAAATGACAAGGCCTGCCTCCGTGCCTCTGTAACAGTACAAGGCCTTGCTTCAGCGGTAACAGGCAGGCTTTGACTTGGCCTTCAGTGTGCAAGCCTCTGGTGTCCTAGTTTAGTTTCCTAATGCTGCTAGGACAGAGCACCATAAACTGCCATGGTGGTGAGGATTAAGACAACTGAAATTCATTCCCTCACAGCTTGGAAGTCAGAAGTCTGCAATCAAGTCAACTGAGCGATTTCAAATCCTACAGATCAAATTCTTCAAATGAGAAGTTTGTCTCTGTGGGTTAGATTCCTCAACTTTGTGTGGGAGCATTAGGTGCTGTAGGCTTGGGAGACAGACTCCTGGCAACCCACTCCCAAAAATCAATTCACCTTTGAAAACCCTATGAACAGCAGAGAAGCACTGACAATAGTGTTTCCCCTGTTGTACGTAGGGTCGCTATGAGTTGGATACAGACTCAATGGCACCTAACAACAACAACATTATCGTTAAGGCTTTAAGCCTACCAGGAATGGACCTCCTAAAGCAGTCTCTTCTGCTGTCTGTCACTCCTGAGTGTTCCTCATGTCACCTGAAACTCTTACAGCAGATGGTCTGTCATCAGTGCAAAGATGGGTATTTCTGGGCGGCTATTCATGGAACTATGTTTACCACAATTATCCACTGTCACTGTTATCTCTTCAAAAGAAATCGTTTTGCACAAAGTCCAACATTTCCTTGAAAGTGTGGATTCATCTTTTATTCATGCTATTATTGGAATTTTGGCCCATACTATGTTTGGCCAAATTTATGTGGCAACATTGATTTGGAAACAATGTTTTCAATTCTCTCTTATGGCATCTCCCAGATCATTTTCCTATTAACTAATATGTTTTAACTTTAGTCTCAGTGTGTTTTAGTACAAAGATCTAAGAACAAATTCTTCAGCCAAATACACCTGACAGATAGATTTCAGAGACTGATGGATCAACTTAAGTGCTGGCAGAGCCGTGCTGTCTCCACAGGCTCTAGAGGACATCATTCCTGGCCATTTGGGGTTCTGGAAGCCTGGCACTCCTTACCTGGCAGCTGCCCTACTCCAATCTCTACATGTATCAGTGCTGACTCCTGAGCTAAAAGGCTATCGCCAGCCTTTCAGATTTAATTCCAGGGCGCGATATGGAGACCGCGTAGAGAGCGCCTGGGAACATCCCGTGGGAGTGACAGCCACCTCTGGGAAAAATGAGGCTCTCCAGAAAGGAACAAAGGGAAATGAAATGGGAATGATTAAAGAGAGAGAGAGAGAGGGAGTGAGAGGGACCTTGCTTCCTTCCTTCCATCTGATAATTCTGAGGATCAGCCTGGGTGAGTAATTCATGTGCCTCCCGAGACTTCCACAGGTAAAAAGAAAAGGAGATACCAACCGTAAGCAGAGTGGAGGCAGCGTGGTGGGCGGGAGAGGTGGGGGTCAGACTGGAGCTGAACTGGCTGTCTCAGATAACTGAGCCTGAGGGAGTGAGGCTCCAGGGATGCTGACAAGCCAGTGATCAGGTCAAAGGCCCGGGGTGCCAGGACAGGTAACAAACACAGCATCATTATAGAGCATGTAGGCTTCTGTTGTTTGGGGGTTTTTGTTTGTTATTTGGTTTGGGGATTTTTTTTTTTTATTGATCTTGGTTTTTAGTTTGGGAGGGTTGTTAGTTGCTTGTTTGTTTTTGTTTGTTTGTTTGTTGTAGTACTGGGGGATTAAACCCAGGGCTTCACACACGTGAGGCAAGTGTTCCACCACCGAGCCTCACTTCTGTACCCTTTACTAACTTTGCAAAAGGGTCTTGCTAAATTGCACAGGCTGCCTCAGGCCTCCAACTTGTGATCCTCCTGCCTCAGCCTCCTGAGTTGGTATGTGGAACCAGAGGGCAGAGCTTGGAGTGACCACAGCAGTGACAAAATGAAGAGGAAAGCCCAGATAAGACGTCCACAGAGAACACTAAATTCCTCACTAAAAGTTCTGTTCGAATCCCTGGCTGATTCCTCCGAGCCTCGTCTGCTAAGATGATGATGAGCAACCCAATGAAGGCTAGCAGGGCGGAAAAGAGAACAATTTCTAATGGTGCCCACCATTAGGGAGACAGAGTTTGAAGCCTGAATACTGCCAAGTTAGCTGCCTGCTAAGAGAACAATAACAACAATGACAAAAATACAATCAGAGAGGCAAAACAGAATTCATGTTTTGGCCATCATATTTTCCAGAATATGATCAAAATCACCAGGGTACCAAGCATCAAGAAAGTGTGGCCCATAATGAAAATAGGTCATCAGTGAAGACCAACTCAATCCAACCCCAAGACAACCTGTTGTTGCTGTTCTTAGGTGCTGTCAAGTCAGTATCCAACTCATAGCGACCCTATGTACAACAGGTGAAACACTATTGTCAGTGCTTCTCTGCTGTTCATAGGGTTTTCAATGGCTGATTGTTTTTTGGGAGTGGGTTGCTGGGTCCTTCTCCCAAGCCTACAGCACCTGGTGTTCCCAGGTGGTCTCCCATCCAAGTACTAACCAGGCTTGACCCTGGTTAACGTCCAAGATCTGATGGGATTGGATGCCACAGTGCTATAGCTGCAGGCTCAAGACAACCTAGAAGATGCAATTAAGTAGAGAAGGTTTTTTTATTTGTTTGTTTTGGCAGTACTGGGGGTTGAGCCCAGGGCCTTTCACATGGTAAGTAAGTTGTTGTTGTTGTTGTTGTTAGGTGCCTTTGAGTCAGTATCTGACTCATAGCGACCCTCATAGGGTTTTCAATGGCTGACTGTTTCAGGATTGCCTTGGGAGTGGATTGTCAAGTCCTTCTCCCATTTTTGTGGTGCTGGGAATTGAACTCAGGACCTCAGAGACTGCAGAGCAGTGCTCTACCAACTGAGCTAAATCCCAGCCCGCTAAGTATTATCCACCACTAATCCCCACGCCGAGCCCTGTTTTCATTTTTTATTTGAGACAGGGGCTTGCTAAGTGGTGCAGGCTGCCCGTAGCCCCAAACTCAAAATCCATCCCCCTCAGCCTCCCAAGTCACAGGGATTACAGACATGCACCACGGCACCCTGCACAGACAATGGCTTTCAAAGCAGATATTATAACTAAACTCAAGAATAGAAAGAGAAATTAATGAACAAGTAGGAAATCTCAGCAGAGAAACTTTAAAAACTATTTAAAAATGCACAAATAGTGGTTGCATTATAACAACTTATTTTATAGATTTGATGAGAATTCTACATCTATTTTCTTCTTAATGAAAACCTCCTGTGAAGCTGGTCACTCCGGTGCTATTATCTCACAGCTTAAGCAGCTTATGTAGTGTGACAGTAGATAGTTTAGTAAAATAGAGACTATTGCACAGGAAGCCGGGAAAACCAATTCTTAACTACAAAATGCTCAATATGACATTAAGTGAGACATTTAATCACAGTGGGCCTTGTGCTTCTCTTTTAAATGTGAGCTGGAACTAAACTCTTTTTGCTAAAAATCTAGGTGACATTTGCTAATAGTCCTGTGTTTTGTTGTTTTGTTAGGTACCATCGAGTTAAGTCTGAGTCACAGCGACCCAATATATAACAGATGAAATACTACCCAACATTGTGTCATACCTGGCACTATTGCCAGTGCTTTTCTGCTATTCATAGGGTTTTCAATGGCTGACTGTTTGGGGCTGCTGAGTCCTTCTCCATAGCCTACAGTATCTGGTGTTCCCAGGTGGTCTCCCATCAGCTTCTGAGATCAGACAGGATCAGACACAAGGGTGGTATGGCTGCAGACCACAGTCCTATAGTTAGTATAAAAATTAAGACTCACATAGAGATTTTCTACTCATCATAATCACCCAAACTAAAAGTCACCAGGAAATTGTAGCTAAATGTATACCAGTGTCAGCAATTTCTGGATGAATTAATGCGACATAGTGTCCTCTCCAGCTCCCAGTTGTCCCGACAAACATCTTTCCGTTTGTCCTGGGAAAAGGGCCTAACGAGCCGCAGGCTGCATGATGCAGACGACAATGAACACGGGGCTCACTTTGTCTCGGTCTGGATTTAGCAGAACTGTTTTTGAAAATCACAACAATTCATATCACACCAAGTTCCCACAACGCTGAGAACATGAAAAATAAATAAATGAGTGAATGAATAAACAAGCTTCTCCTGTGAAGCCATCAAAAATAAGGTAGGTGGTGCCTGAATTGAAAATGTAATCAGAATGAGGTTCTGTTTTCTAAGCGCGTGCATTTTTAAAACCCATGTATCCAATGTCCTGTAGGCCTAGGAAAGGGACTTTCCGACTTCTGATCAGAGGCTGGAATGTTAAGCCCTGAGAGCAGGGAAGAGAGGTGTATGCTATTTATTGCTTTGCTTTGCTCTTTCCTTGGGAATAATCTATTTAATTTTTATAGAGGGATTTTTTTTTCTCCTCTGACAAATAAGGGCCAAAAATGAAGATAAGCCAAACATAAATCACTTAAAAATGGATGTGAATTTTAAGTTTTCGCTGTGTGTAATTTCCCCGCGTGGAGCTGCCAGGCCTGGCCACTCCTGGGGAACCTGTGGGCTGGTGTGAAGGGTGCCAGCCTTCTAGAAGGCTCGGCCACAGCGTCTTGCTTCCGTCCAGGCTCCACTCCCCAGCCTCGACAACTCTGCACGGGCTTGTGATGACCGTCCTCACATGGCCAAAGCTTTACCACCCGTCATGGACTTCTGTGTCCACAAATAACAGAGACATGTATCTTTTTTTTTTTTCTTCCAGTACTGGGGTTTGAACCCAGGGTCTCGTGCCTGCATGCTCTGCAAGTGCTGGACCACTGAGCTGCACCCCAGCCCATTTTTTTACTTTTTGAGACAGGGTACTACTTTTTGAGTTTAGCTAAATTACACAGACTGCCTCTGGTCTTGAACTTGCGATCCTCCTGCCTCTGCCTCCCGAGCTGCTGAGATTACAGGCGTGCACCACCACGCCCGGCTCATAAAGATGTATCTTCCAGACGGAGATGAAAGAAGGCCAAAATCGATATGAATGCTTGGGGATCGAGCCTACAGGTGAATTCAGACACAGGAGTGGCCTGAGGTGAGGCTATTCATGAGATATTTGGATGCGGGTGACAGGAAATACATACACGCCCTGGAATGCAGGGGCACAGGAAGAGAACTGATGTCCATACATCACACAGTATTAGGTTGGAAGGAACTTTACCGGTCACCTAATTCAACCACATTCCCCAAGCAGAAATCCAGGAAACTCCCAATTCTCCTTGGGATTTTAGGAATTCATACCAGAACAGCCAGATGGAATATACCTGGCCCCCAGGGGAATCAAGTTGCAGAGCTTTGGGGAAGCCAACTTTGTTTTAGTTTTCATCTTAATGACCCGGAGTTCCGAAATCGCACTTCTAAGAACTCACCTTCACCCCAGGCACGGCTCCTATCTGTCTCAGACCTGAACTGTCACACATGTCATTGACACAGCCAGGTGTCTCCATGGCAGAATGCCATAGGCCAGTCTGTCCCCACTCTGCACTGCGGTGTGCGAGGGAATTAAAAAGCATGGCTGGCTTCTGCCCAAAGTGGTCTGTGACCTCAGGTGAACAACAAAACAAATACGTGAAACACAGGAATGCTCTTAAGCTCTTCTCCTAGTCAGAAGTGCAGGGAATACCAGAAAATGGAATACAAATATACTGAGCATCGATTGTGTCACTGCAAAATGTGAGAGAGGCTTGGAATGTTTTAGCTGGGAGAATAGAAGCCTAGGGTAGAACTCAACTATTTTCTAAAGAGCGCCCTAAGTGGGATGCTGATCAGCCACTACTGATTTAAATCCCCAGAGCAGAACAAAAGACAAGAATACAGAAAGGAAAGGAAGCAAAATATTAGTGTCCTTACCATGAGCGCCACGTCTTTACTACGAATGGCGTGGAAGAGGCTGAGTAAACCATGCTGTGACCTCCTAGGAGAATTTAGTATGAGGTCAAGCATTCATTCATCTTGACTGGACTGAGAAAACACACGATGACGGAAAGCTGTCACTGTCCACGCCACCTTATCTCATGTCACAAAAACAGAGTCAAAGTGGTCCAGAGCTGGAGAGTAGAAGGGACCTCTGAGAGTTCCCACCTCTTCGCATCACTTATTTAAAGAGAAAAAGGAAGATAAATGCATTTGTGAGCTACCTTTTCTCACCTAGAATATTTATTTTTACACTTAGAAGTTTGTACCACTCACAGGTTTTCCCATGATCTAACACACAATCCGAAACCAAAGATCATGAATCAAAACCCAGAGCCCATCGACTTGCCCCCTTCGGCATGCTGAAAACAAAATGTAACAAAAGAAACGCACCTGAGTTAACTATTGATCTTTGATAGGTTTAGAACAATGCAGATCTTAATATAATGTCTCAAAATCGCTTTAAGGTTATCCTGAACATGGTGTCAACTTTCTAGGACAGGAAACTCCGAAAAGGAGCATGTGAACTCTTTTATCCTTTTTTTATCCCTTATTTAAACAGTCCTGCAACCGAAGCCCTGTGGCATCCAATCCAGTCAGATCTTGGAAGCTAAGCAGGGTCGCACCTGGTTAGTACTTGGATGGGAGACTGCCTGGGAACACCAGGTGCTGTCGGCTTGGGAGACGGACCCGGCAACCCACTCCCAACAATCAATCCACCACTGAAAACCTTATGAACAGAGAAGAAGCACTGACAATAGTATTTTGCCTTTTGTACACAAGGTCGCTATGAGTGGGGTGCCGACTCGCCGGCACCCAGTCACAACAACAACATTTAAACACAGTTTTCTTTGGGAAGGCTATCTAATCGGCAGAAGCCACAGCCTCATTCCCTTGACTCCTATCTATTCTGCTTTTGGATCCCACAGGAGATGCCATTTGAGGGGTCCCTTCATCTGCACTGAATTTTCTCAGGAAAATCAACCACCACCAAGTTTTAGGCAGTCAGGTCCATGGTGCAACGGAAGGGTGTCACAAAACTTCATCTCCTCTCAGTGCGATCACTGAATGTTATTCTCCAGGTTGCTCCAAGGGCTGCTTCTCCTTCTAGATGGCCTCAGAAAATACCACAAGATGTGCACATAATTGGGAAAATAAAATAAGAACACCAGGGCTTCTTCTAGGTGCCAGCGTGTATGTGTGCCTAAGTACCTCACAAGCGTGACGTCAGCAAGATGGCAGGCTAGGAAGCTCCACACCCTCATTCAAAGACCTACAGCAACCAAGTCAATGCACATTAGTGGAGGGAAAAGCCACAGTCAAGTGAACGGATGGAAGTTTTGTGATGTCTTCCCGACTCATACTTCACACTTCCTCATGGGGCAGGGGCAGGAGGAAGTAGCCCATTCCAATCAGCTAAGAGGAATAGATAGGAGCATATTTGCAATATTCTAACCTGTCTCTTGGCTGTCTGAGTACTAGGCTGACTTGGATTCAAAGAGGAACTGGAGACAAAGTTCAGATCTCTGGTTGGCAGAAGTCCTATAAAATCCTCAGGAAGACACAAGGATACCAGATTATGGACAAAGGGATATGAAAGAATATCCAAGGCTCCAAGAAGAAATTGGATTGAGATTCCTTGACAAATTAAGGCTTTTAGAAGCGGCTATGTAATGTTGGGATTTAGCTCAGTTGGTAGAGCTCTGCACTGCAGTCTCTGAGGTCCTGAGTTCAATTCCCAGCACTGCAAAAATGGGAGAAGGACCTGGCAATCCACTCCCAAGGCAATCCCAAAACAGTCAGCCATTGAAAACCCTATGAGGGTCGCTATGAGTTGGATACCGACTCGACAGCACCTAACAACAACAACAACATGTAATGTTGAGGTTGGTGAGGTCTTTAAAAAAAAAATAAAAACCCCACATAAATCCAGGCAGCATGGATACCCACAAAAGACCTCAAAATATGTCAAGTTTCAATGTAGGACAATCCTAAGGCTGAGGAATCCACTAATTAGTAAACATCTTCCATGTTAATCCTCATAAACTGAGAAGCTAGAAGTGTTTTAAATGCATAATTAAAAAAAAATCTTACAAAACAACCTCAGAAAAGCATGTCCCAATCAAAGGAACAACAACAAAACAAAACAAAACAAATTCCAGAAAGAATAACTGAAGAAATACAGGCATCATATTTACTAGATAAAGACTTTTAAACAATCATCTTAAGTATGCTAAAAGAACTATAGGAAAATATGGACAAAGAATTCAGGCAAATCAGGAAGACAAAAATGAACAAAAGTAGAATATCAATAGAGATTCTTTTTTTATTAAACTATGCTACAAGGAGGTTGAACTCAGGACCTCATACATGCTTGGCAAGTGCTCTGCCACTGAGCTGGACTCCCACCCATGACATCACCTTTTAAAAAAAATTTTTTATCTTGAGAAAGAGTTTCACTAAGTTAAACAGGCTGCCTCTGGCCTTTAATTTGTGATTCTTCTGCCTCATCCTCCCAAGAAGCTGGGATTACAGGAATGCACTCCCTACCCAGCTAAAAAGAGATAAACAAATTCTGGATCCTAAAGTACAAGAAATAAAGGATAATCCATTACAAAGTGGCAAACGCAGACTTGATCAGGCAGAAGAAAAATCAATATACTTGAAGACTGATCAGGAGAATATATCAACTCTGAAAAATGAAAGAAAAAAGTATGAAGAAAAGTTACCAGATCCTAAGGTAGTTTTCATGCAAGTGGATAATATGTGCATCAGGAGAATTCCAGAAAGAGAAGAAAGAGAAAGCAGAGAAGTTACCTGAAGAAATAATGGTTGAAAGCTTCCAACATTAACATAAAGATATGGATCTGCAAATACAAGAAAGTTCTGGGCAGTATAAACCCAATAAAACCCATATCAAGACACATTATAATCCAACTATAGAAAGCTTTTAGGTAGAAATAAGTTCTGGGGTGCTATTATTGCATAGTAGGGTGACAAAAAATAATGCTAATATACTGTACATTTTTTAAAGCTAGAGGAAAGGATTCTAAATGCATTCATCATAAGTAAATAACTTTTGAAGAGATAAATACGTTTAAGCTGATTTAAACATTATACAATATATACACATATACACATACACTAATACATCATATAGTACCTCATAGATATATATAATCTTTATGCTTTTAAGTATCAATCAGCTAACAAAATAAATTTAATTTTAAAAGACTGTGGAAATACAAAGACAAAGGAGAAAACTTGAAGGGAGCAAAGGTAAAGTGACTTGTTTCATTCAAGAGATCTACCATAGTTTGTATGTGGGTTTCTCAGAACAAATCTTGCGACCCTTGTCAATGAGATGATATATTTAAAGCGCAGAACAAAAAGAAAAATTTTAACCAAGAATTCTATATCTAGCAAGACTGTCATTTAAAATGGAAAAATTAAGACATTTTAGATAGGCCAAAAAGAGGTAGTTCTTTACCATTAGTCTTTCCCAGAAGAAATGCTAATAGATGCCTTTTAAGTTAAAGGAAATGATGGTGGAGAATAACTAAAACTGTATGAAAACATAAATTCTCTGATAAAGTTAAATATACAGATAAAAATTTAAACAAAAACATCATTGTAATTTTAGTTTTTAACTCCACTTTTAATTCTTACATACCTGTAAAAGGTAAAAGCATTAAATAATCCTAAATCTACATTAAAGGAATATAATAGATAAAGATGCAATGTGTGACCTAGTAACATGAAGTGGGATGGGAGAGAACTATAAAATAGTAGAGTTTTTGTGCACAATTTAAACTACTGTTGACATCAATTTAGTATAGATTGCTATTACTTTAGGATATTATATGCAATCTCCATGGTAGCTATAAGAAAATATGATATGTGGGTGATAAATAGATAGATAAATAGATAGGTAAGAGGGGATTTATTAGGAAAATTAGCTTATGCTGATAGCGGCTGATAAGTTCTGTTAAGGACATCCGCAAGCTGAAGACCCATGGATGACAGCAGTATAGTGAAGTCCAAGTTCAAAAGCCTCAAACCAGGGCAGCTGAGGCTGGGATTCTCAGCACAAGTTTAAAGCTCTGAGGATCTTATGGAGCTTCTGGTTAAGCCCTGGAGGGTAAGGCAGGAGAGGTTAAAGTTCTGATGTCAAAAGGCAAGAGAATAAGAGGCAGGGGGAGGGGAGGATGAGGTTGTTTCACTGTGTCCCCAGCCAATTAGATGGAGTCTGCACACATTGAGGGGGGGGATCTTTCCTACTCAGACACCTTCCCTGGAAATATTCTCATGGATACACCCAAAAGCAATGCTTCGCCAATCCTCTAGGTATTCTTTAATCCAGTCATGTTGATACCTAAAACTAACCATCATATTCTCCAATCAAAAGACAGACTAGAAAAGTGGATTAAAAAATAAGATTTCAAGTACATGCTGTCTACCAAAGACTCACTTTAGATTTAAGAAGATGCATAGATTGAAAGTGAAATGATGGGAGAAAAAGATAGTCCATGCAAACTGTACCCAAAACAGGGCAGAGGAGAATACACTAATACCATATGAAAGAGATTTGAAGTTAAAAACTGTTACTGAAGACAAGGAATGATGTTATATAATGACAAAAGAGTCAATTCGCCAAGAAGATATGAAAATTATAAGCCTATGTGTACCAAATAGCAGAGGTCCAAAATATAAGTAGACATGAAAGTGCAAGGAGAAATAGATCGCTCTACAAACATGGCAGGTGATTTTAATAATACTGCAGTTTCAATAGACAAAACAGGGAAACAGGAAGTGACCATCACTAAAGACTAATTGGACTTAACACACAGAGATGGAAAACTCCTCCTCGCAACAGCAGAGTGTGTACTTTCTTAAGTGCACTTGCAGCACTTTTGATGACAAACCATATGGCAGGCCACAAAACAAGTATTAATAAAGTTAAAACAGTTTGAAACCACACACAATGTCATTTATTATCATAAGGGAATGAAATTAGAAATCAATACCAGAAGGAAAACTGGAAATTTCACAAATATGTCAAAATTAAAACATTCAAACATCTAAAGAAAATATTACAATGAAAAATATATCGAAACAAAATGAAATTACAACATACCAAACACCTATAGGATGGAGCTACAAAGGGAATTTATAGCTAAAAAACCTTATATTAAAAAAAGAAAGGTTTCAAATCAATAACCTAGATTTAGACCTTAGGAAAGTAAAAAAGCAGAATAGAGTAACCCTAAAGCTATCAGAACAAAGAAAATGCAAAGGTTAAAGACAGAGAATAACAGCACAATATAGAAAATCTATGAAATCAAAAGTTAGTTCTTCTAAAAGACAAATGGAATTGAGAAATTTTTAACTCGATTAAAAATGGGAGAAAAGATAAATCATGAAAATTAGAACAAAAGAGGGGAAATTACTACCAATTTTACAGAAATCAAAAAGATTATGAGAGCACTATGAACAACCACATGCCAATAATCCAGGTAACCTAGATGAAATGGACAAATTCTAGAAATACACACTCTATTGAAATTAAATTATAAAGAAATAGAAAACTTGACTAGACCTATAAGGAGTAAGGATATCAAATCAGCAAATATAAAACTCCCAAAACCAGATGGCTCCATTGATGAATTTTACAAAACATTTAAAGAATTCATATCAGTCTTCTTCAAACTCTTCCAAAAAATTGAAACAAAGGAAATGCTTCACCAAAGGCACTTTATAAGGCCATCATTATTCTGATACCAAAGCAAGACAAAGATGATATAAAAGAATAGATTTACAGCTAGATGTGGTGTCTCATACATCTAATCCTAGGTCTTGAGAGACAGATGTAGGAAGACCATGAGTTTGAGGCCAGTCTGGACTACAAAGGAAGTTACGGGTCAGCCTGGGCTACAGAGTGAGACCCCATTTCAAAAAAATCAGTATTCTAATATTCTTTATGAGTACTGATCTCTTATAAATACAAAAAAATACTGGCAAACAGAACTCAACAGCATATTAAAAGCATTACACATCATGACCATGTGAGGTTTATTCCTGGAATGCAAAGATGGTTCAATATATGAGCCTCAACCAGTACAATACTCCATAACTAATGGGATGAAGAGGAAAAATTATCATCTCAGTTGAGTTAGAAAATCATTTGCCAAAAATTAACATTCATGATGAAAACATTCAACAAACTACAAGGAAACTATCTTAACATAATAATCAACATAAATGAAAAACCCAGGATTAAAATCACACTCATTGGTGAAAACCTGAAATATCTTCTTCTAAGTTCAGGAACGAGGCCCCAAGTTTGACTCCCAGCACCAGAACAATGGGAGAAGGATGTGGCAATCCACTGCCGAGGCAATCCCAAAACAATCAGCCACTGAAAACCCTATAAAGGTCACTATGTGTCAGACACAACTCAACCGCACCTAACAACAACAACAAGTTCAGGAATAAGACAAAGATGCCTGCTTTCACCATTTCTATTCTAAATAATACTAGAAATTCTAGCAAGAGCCACTAAAAAGAAAAAATAATAATAAAAGGCATTTAAATTCTAATTGAAGAAGTAAAATTATCTTTATTTGTAGATAATATGATCTTCTACATAGAAAGCCCTAAGGATTATCCCACAAGCATATATGACACTATTAGAATCAATAAATAAACTCAGTAAAATTGCAGCAAACAAAATCAACCTGGAAAAAACAATTGCATTTCTATACACTGGAAATAAATGATCCAAAAAGGAAATTAAGAAAACAAGCCCATTTATAATGGCATCTAAAAGAATAAAACACTTAGAAATAAACTTATCCAGGATGAAACAGATTTTTACATTGAAAACTATAAAATGCTAGGCACCATGGTACACCTTTGTAATCCCAGCTACTCAGTAGCCTGAGGCAGGAGAACTTCAAGTTCAAGGCAGAAGAAGCCTGTGCAACTCAGCAAAACATATTCTCAAAATTAAAAAAAAGGGGGGTGGTGGGCTGGGCTGCAGTTCACTGGAAGAGTGCTTCCCTAGCACATATGAGGCTCTGGGTTCAAACCCACAGTACTGCAAAAAGTAAATAAACAAACTATAAAATGTTCCTGAAAGAAATTTAAGAAGACACAAGTAAATTGAAAGATATCCCATTTTATAGATTTAAAGATTTTAAATTATTAAGATGTCAGTACTACCTGAAGCAACCTAAAGATTCAGTATACCACCACCAAAGTCCCAATGTCTTGTTTTAGAAATAGAAAAATGTATCCCAAAATTCATATGGAAATTTAATGGACCCCCAAAAGCCAAAACACTCTTGAGAAAGAACAAGAGAGGAGATCCCATACTTCCCGATATCGAAACTTATTGCAAAGCTATGGCAATGACAACAGTGTAGAATAGGCAGACATACAGACAAAGAGAGTAGTCGTGAGAGTCTACAAATAAACCATCATATGACACATGACTTTTGACAAGGGTGGCAAGACTATACAATGTGATGACAGTCTTTTCAATAAAGGATTTGGGAAAACAGTCTATCACATATAAAATATTAAAATTTGACCCTTACTATGTATCATATACAAAAATTCACTGAAAATGTTTTACAAGAAAACAGAGATAAAAATCTTCCTAACATTGGATTTGGCAATGATTTTCTGGACATAACTTCAAAAGCATCAGCAACAAAAGAAATCGATAGATAAATTAGAATTCAGAATTATTAAAAAGTTTGTGTGTCAAAGGGTACTACAAACTGAGTAAAATGGGAAGCTGTGTGCCCATGGAGACCCAAGATAAGAAGATAAAAAGCCATCTTTGTTAAAGTAAAAGGTCATTGTAAGGCAGAGTGGGAAATAAAACCAACCAGAGAGTTTGAGGTTATACTATGAGCACGCTCAATACCAGACCAAGAAGATTTAACTCATCCTTGTACAAATACTACCCACTTTTTCTCTCACTTCAGAAAAGGTCCAAAAAATACCTTCTTCATGTACAATAGTAAACTGAGGTTAACTTCAATTGTAATGCCCTAATACTTCAGATTCCGTCACTTGGGTGACAGGAAGGTAAGGGTGGGGAGATGGGAAGGCAGCCAGTGCGTTCTGGCTGACGTCTGCAGATGAGAGGGACAGCATCGAGTCTCCCAGCAGAGCGTCAGCTTCCAGGCCGGCCTGCGGGAAAAACAGGAACTCGGTGCTTTCAAGATTTCTGGGATAATCTCTGAGAGCGTTTTCTTTTCTTGTTTTAAATGGATATTTGTGTTTACTTTGCTGCTGTGAGACACACACATACACACACAGGAGAGTGAGAGAGAAAGAGGTGCTATTTTTCCCTGCCCCTACCCCCCAAAACTGTCATACAAGGAATCTGCTGCTCTTTGCCTCTGCTGTGTGGCTAAGCATCTGCGCACCGTGAATCAGCCTGTGTCGTTCCTGGTACTGTGAGGGTGCTGGTAACACCCCAGGGCTACTTTCGGTGCCGGGCAGAGGCATTGGCTTCCTACAGCTGCGTCGCCAGCCCAGCGCTGGGCAAAATGCCCAGAGGATCTCTGCCTTCGGACAGCACATAGTTTCTCTCCCTGCTCTTCTCCTTCAAGTGATAGACAGGATTCGTGACATGGATGGAAGTTCCGCAAACCTCTCCCCCACCCCTGCATCCTTAATCCTCTGAGGTTGTCAAAAGTCTCAAAAAAAAAAAAAAAAAAAAAAAAAAGTCTTCACCAAATTGATGAAAAAGAAATGTCATGGATTTGTATATTATTGTTGTTAGGTGCCACGGAATTAGGTCCAACTCAGTGACCCTCATAGGGTTTTCAATGGCTGATCATTTGGGGAGTGGATTGCCACATGCTTCTCCTATTTTTGTGGTGCTAAGGATCAAACCCGGGTCCTCAGAGAGTGCAGTGTGGCACTCAACCCACTGAGCTAAACCCCAGCCCTTGTATATGTATGTTGCTGTTGTTGTTAGGTGCCATGGAGTTGGTATCCAACTCATAGGACCCTGTGTACAACAGGGAAACACTATTGTCAGTGCTTCTCTGCTGTTCATAGGGTTTTCAATGGCAGATTGATTTTTGGGAGTGGGTTGCTGGGTCTGTCTCCCACGTATATGTATTTTATTCTTTATTTTAGAAATTATGTAGTGACCATCTACAGTGGTCCAAGCGCTGGACTAATAATACTAAAAGGAGTGGAGAAGAAACCCTGCCAAAATAAAGAAGCCACAACAAGACCAAAGAGGGAACCAAGGATGGCTGAGGACTCCCACCCAGGCCATGGCAGGTGCTGCAGACACCTTACCCAGTGAGCCCTTCCCGGCCCTCCATCAGAGGAGATGGTCAGTGCCCTCCTGGTGCCATGTGAACGAGTCAGGGGCTCTGCTTCCTGAGCCCTTTCCTGAGCCTCCCTCAGCTCCCCAGGGCTGAGCCTAAGTAACCCTGGCAGGGAAAAGGGAGTCGGGTACAGAAGAGGGACTCTGCCGGGCTCTCAGAGATGGATGCAAACGTGGCAGCGAAGCCCTGGGGAGGCTGTGCCCAGCGGATGGATTAGAATTCAAGTCTCATTTGGCCTTGGCCTAAGCCCTCATGGGTCCCACTGAGATAGCCAGGGGGGAAAAACGCAGGTTCTTAGCTAACATTCACCCTGCTCAGTGCCCTCCTTCCCCAGCTTCCCTCTGCCTTTGGAAATCATCTGCAGCCTCTCCTTCTGAGGGGAGACAAAGCACAGGGGAGCAGTGGAGTAGCTCTTCAGCTCTGTAGGTGAGGACGGAAGGTATTATGGAAAAGCAATAACCGAGCTGGGCGCGGTGGCACACCCCTGTAATCCCAGCAGCTCGGGAGGCAGAGGCAGGAGCATCGCAAGTTCAAGACCAGAGGCAGTCTGCACAATTTAGCAAGACCCTGTCTCAAAATGTAAAAAAATGGGCTGTGGGTGCAGCTCAGTGGCCCAGCACTTGCAGAGCATGCAGGCACGAGGCCCTGGGTTCAACCCCCCAGTACCGAAAAAGAAAAAAAAGAAAGAAGAAAAAGAAAGAAAAGCAGTAACTATGGATCACTAGGATTGTGCACAAGGCAGAAGCGTCATCCCATGGGGTGAAGGCAGGTGAGGCCCCGAGTAGCAGGAGGCCAGGGCTGCCCCGCCAGCCCACTCCCACCTGCAGGCAGGACCTGGCTGGCCCCAATTCCTCGCCCAGAACAGAATCTGCTCATCTAATAATTCCCTGGTAGATACGGATTACTAAATGCTGCTTCTCTCTCGGAAATACATAAAGGGACTCTTAACTCATTTCTATTCCAACCCCAGCCTCGTCACCTTCAGTTACAGCTATAGATTGTCGTCACCAATTTGCTTTTCCTAAGCAATTGCTTCAGAAGCCGGGTGCGGTGGCGCACGCCTGTAATCCCAGTGGCTGAGGAGGCAGAGGCAGGAGGATCGCAAGTTCGAGACCAGAGGCAGTCTGTGTAATTTAGCGAGACCCTGTCTCAAAAAGTAAAAAAATGGGCTAAGGGTGCAGCTCAGTGGTCCAGCACTTGAAAAGCATGCAAGCGTGAGGCCCTGGGTTCAACTCCCAGCCACAAAAAAAAAAAAAAAAAAATTGTTTCAGGTGTATCTTTCTACAACAAAGCCTTCAATGGTTTCTCATTGCTTCCAAAGAGAAAACACAGTTCTAAATTTGACACTACACAATCCTTAGTCTAAACCCAATTGCCTTTTAAAATTTTTAATTATACAAATTTATGGGGTACAGTATAATAATTTGATATTTATATAATATTTAATGATCAAATCAGAGCAGTTAACATTTCCTTCTCTTTAACCATTTTTAATTGTTTTGATTAACAGTTAATAATTGTACTTCTTTAGGGGGTACAGTGTGATATTTCAATAAAGGATATAATATGTGCTGTCAAATCAGAGTAATTAAGGTTTCCATTTTCTTATCATTACTTTGCACTTGGAACCTTCACGCTCCTGTTTTCTAGTTGTCCACCAAATGTATCATAAGTCCAGGTGCCTTTTTAAGGCTGTCGATTTCCCGACACTCAGCACAGAGGTCCTCCCCAGCCAGCCCGACCCTCTCACTGTTACATGAAGAGACTCCAGGTCTCTGTAGACCTGTCCTGTGCATTCTGTTCCTTCTGCCTTAAACACCTCCCTCGTTTCTTCACCTCCCATAAAATTCTGCTTTTTCAGCCGGGCGCAGTGGCGCACTCCTGTAATCCCAGCAACTCGAGAGGCAGAGGCAGGATGATCGCAGGTTTGAGAGGAGAGGAAGTCTGCATAACTTAGTGAGACCCTGTCTCAAAAATTAAAAAAAAAAAAAAAAAAAAGGGCTGGGGGCACAGCTCAGTGGTCCAGCACTTGCAGAGCATGCAGGCGCGAGGCCCTGGGTTCAACCCCCAGTACCACAAAAACTAAAATAAATATTCCTGCTTTTTCATATGGAGCCTTTCAAAGACATTTCAGTGACTCTTCTCCTGACCCACCTCATTCTTCAGCAATCTCTCCCATCTCTGAGCCATTAAAACACTCACTGCCCATGACATCCTGTCTCACCGGAGTCCTCCTTTTATTGGTTCCCATTTGAAGTTGTACAGATTACCTCTACCCTTGTCAAAATCCCCAAACAAACAACAAAGGCCACCATTTCCAAAAGGCAACCTTCCTCAGGGCACGATGATGCTACGGATCCAGACGAGGGCTCATGAACCTCACAGAAGCTAGAGACCTTTTGCTAAGAACTGGAATTCTAACTTGAAAGAAAATGACGTGATTTTCTCACAGAAGAACACACTCTTTGCAGCTTTTGGTCACCACCCCCTTGAGAATGAGCTCTAGCCCTGAACTAATGAGCTATTAGGATGAATTAGACTCGTGTGAGATGATTTACTGAATCTAGAGAGGATCTCAGGGTGGGGCAGGACCTCCTCCAGGGAGGAGCCGACCAGGGTGGAGAAGCTGCAGGTCTTCCCCCATATCCCTAGGGGGCGCTGGCTCACACCCCGGTCCCTGACAGTCTGGCCAATGTCACTGGAATGCGGACAGGTGAGCAGGTTGGAAGTGTGATATTCCTCTTCCCCCTCTTCTCTGCAGCCCTGACGTGCAGGCAGATTTCTGGAAGCCTGAATGAGTGCCACAGCTCTGCCAGTCATCTTGAGAGGGCCTCACCTTGAGCGCTTCTGACCGACAGGACTGATCTTTCTATTATGCGCCCGGTGCGTTGGCAGAGCCCATTTCTTGGCTGACTTTTGGAGGAAGGACAGCAAAGAGCAACTAACTGCTGAAGGAAAACAGGTATAGAAATCTGCCCTTTCTGCATTGCTCAGGACAAGCACGCATTTGCATTCCCAAAGATGCCTTCTGAGAGGCTTTTTTGTTGTTTTCTTTTCTTTTTTTCTTTTTTTTTTTTTTTTAGCTAGAGAGATCATTCAGGGTCAATGCAAACAAACCTGGTCCCTGACATAGACTGGAGAAGGCAGAGCATCTGCAGATTCTGTTTGCTGAGCTGTCCATCAAATCAACAAACTAACTGCATCCCTGCTAGGAGCAAGGCCCTCTGTTGGATCTCGCAGGGTGCTGTTGTTGTTAGGTGCCATCGAGTGGGTATCCGACTCATAGCAACCCTCATAGGGTTTTCAATGGCTGACTGTTTCGGGATTGCCTTGGGAGTGGATTGCCAGGTCCTTCTCCCATTTTTGCGGTGCTGGGAATTGAACTCGGGACCTCAGAGACTCCAGAGCAGCACTCTACTAACTGAGCTAAATCCCAGGCTCATCCTCAGGGCGCTAGGAGCTTCAAAGCAGGCTAACACCTGGCTGCCATCCTTGAAGACACCGCAGTCTATCTGGGAGCTCAGACCTAAGAGCAATAAAGACAGGGAGCGATGCAGGGGCCGAGCAGTGCAGAAAACAGACAAACGTCTAAAGTCCAGCACTGAGAGAGAGGACGGGAAGTGGAGAAGGAGCACGGACGTCAGAACTGGAAAGGTGTTAGAGAAATAAAAGAATGGAGGAGAGAAGCAATCAGAAGGATCAGTAAAACAGAGTGAAGAAGTGCTTTCTGTGCTGATACACGGTGATCGCCAAGAAATACTGCCAGATAAAAGGGCAGGATCCAAAACTGGGTGTATTCTATGCTGCCATTTGTGATAGAGCAGAAGGAGAGAGAACATATTTGCCCAGATGCATACATGCACAGAAGATTTTTGGAAGGATCCTAACGAGCCAGTGGTGTTGATGTCCTGTGAGAGAGAGAACGGTCGTCTGGGAGAGAAGACCAGAAGAAAGACACTTCAGAAGCATTTCACTGTACTCCCGTCTGTGTCTTCTGAATTTTGAAATATGATGTAATAGAAAAGATGGAGTGGAATGAGCAATCGAATATTCATAGCATATATTACAAACTACTCAGGTGGAAACAGAAGGGTTATGACAAAAAGATCTAAGAACAAGAACAGTGCAATATTTCCATGGGGTCACAGTTGCCATTAAAGTCGGGGCTAAGATCAAATAGGTTATTTGCCAAGTAAGGATATGGGTGAGCACTGGGGTTTAGCTTGGTTTGTAGAGTGCTTGCTCTGCACACTCAGGGGCCCTGGGTTTGACCCCCAGCACTGCAAAAATGAGAAAGGACCTGGCAGCCCACTCCTGAAACAATCCTGAAACAATCATCCATTGAAAACCCTATGAATAGCAGAAAAGCACTGACATAGTGCCGGGCATGGCACAGTGTCAGGGAGTGTTTTGTTCTGTTGCACATCAGATCACTGTGAGTCCAGGCCCAACTTGAAGACACCTAACAACAACAGAAGGCTATGGGTACAGAAAGTTGGCTGGGCCAGGAGTTGTGAGGACAGAGACAGCAGGGAGAAAGCCCCGCAGCGGACCTCACAGGGGGCTTGAGGATTGGGTTTGGAGGACGGAAGCAAAAAGGGAAAGTTAAACTTGGCTTGTTTTTCCTTCTTTTGGTTACTGGCAAAAAGAAACCTGAACCTTTTTAACAAACTTTATTTCATGGATGAGGGTCTTCCAGTTGCTTTTCTTTTCTGCACACAATCTTCCCACTAAGCCTCTGTAAATGCCAGAATCCAGACGACGCCTTTGCTTGGTGAAACTCCAAAAGGCTCAGTGTCACCTCCAAGCAGGAACGCATTTCTCTGCCTTATCTTCCCTTGATAGGAGGCACGGGGCTGGGCACAGTGACAACCTAGTCCAGGTCAGGCTCCAGAGAGCCCTGGCGATATTCACCAAGCCGCCTTTCAGGGAGTCACTGCCGCCTGGGCAAAGGTGGTGAGCAGGCCCTCAGCCACGAGCCAAATCTCTCCCCTTCTGGGATGATTTGACCCAGTTAGGGCGAAATCCCAGTCTCCTGCTGCCATTCTGCTCTGCCATGCTGTCCTGGGAGGCCACAAGCTCTCCAGGCCACATCACCCTCTCTCGGCAGGGTGTCTCGCTGAGTTTTAATGCTGACAGAGCCAACACAGCCCCAAATAGTCTCCACAGCCAAAAATAGCCTATGGCGATTAGGTTTTGTCTTCCCACTGCAAAGAACCCTTTCATTTTTCTCCTCCACGAGGGCTAATCCGCCAGTGTTTCTGGTAAATCAAAGTCCAAGATGGGCTGAAAATATCTATACGCTGACCTTGCAGCAATCAACAGCCTCCCCCTCTGGGCGCAAGGACGCTCGCACCATCCAGTCAGGCTGAGCCGGGAGCGCGTCTGCGGCTACCTCTCCAGCACCCCAGTGCCCACCTGGCAAGGCCCCCACCTGCCCTTCCTCCCACACAGGTGTCCACAGGTGACGCAAAGGGCAAGGAACCACACAGGGCCCTTTTGCCATGTCAGGGCCAATCTGCCCCTCTCTGGACCCTTGTGGGAGACACGGAGGCTGGGGTTCAGCTCGCTGTGTAAGGAAGACGCGTCTGACCCGGGCTGTTTCTGGATCCTGACTTGGACCCGGCACCCCAGGGCAGGAGAGGAGGTGGAGGATGGCTGAGAGCGTGGGACAGCAGCACAGAGACCTACCCCAGCCTCACATTTGAAATAAGGCACATGTGGAGGGCTGGGACTAGGAGATGACCTCACAGAGGCCAAAACGCATTGGGGGTGCCTGTCCAAAGGATGCTCGCTCTCTCTGGCAGAGCCAGGCCCCGGTGAAAATATTTGTTTGGTCTTATTTTTAAATTGTGATGCTAAGTAGGTCTGCTGACTTTAGAGTTGCCTGTGATTTTAAATAATTTCAACTCCTCTAAAAAGTCGGGCTGCTGAGTCATGTACTCAAGGAAGGCAGGGAAGTAGGGGTTGATTAGTGAACAGGGTTATTTCACATTTTATCCCTAACAACAGCAACAACAACAAAAGAGAGAAGGAAGGAAAACAGCCAGGCATGGAAGCTCCTGCCTTGCATCTCAGCGGCTCGGGAGACAGAGGCAGGAGGATCACAGGTTCGAGGCCAGAGGCAGCCTGTGCAACGTAGCAAGACCTTGGCTCAAGATAAAAACTAGAAAATGGGCTGGGGGTGCAGCTCAGTGGCAGAGAGCAGGCAAGAGCCCTGGAGTCAACCCTCAAGTACTGCAGAGAAAAAAAATCAGCGCAGGTGATGAGAGAGGGGAGTTTTCGGGGGTCTATGTGCAGAGCCTGCCCAACTGCACCACGCAGCGCTCAGAGCTCAGTCTCATGCCTGTCAATAGAGTCTCACAGAGACGGGGCTGAGGGTCCGTGAGGCAGCCCTGGTCACCGTCTCACCCCTGGAGCTAACTGAACAGCCAGTGCATCCAAACTACTAGGGCTGATCTGGGGGAGGCTGGTCTCCCAAAAACTATGTGTGTACAGAAGCACAGGGCTTTAGAGATTCTGTGCAAGTTTCCAAAGCAAATGTCGGCTGCACGTAGCACCATATTGTTACCGATGCGAGATGTATAATGTAAATGAATTGAACTGGTTGAGAACAGGCTGACCCAGCAATGGTTAGGGCAAAGATCCCACCGACTTGCTCAGAACAACAGCAGAGGCCTCCCCAACACACCCGTCCTCTTTACATCCTGTCTTCTCCCTTCTACCTACTTGTATTTAATCCATTTTTGTTGAATAAGTCAATGAGCTTGTGTCTTATTATGATAGTTCTAATTTCTATATAAACATTAATTTTAATAGTCCTTTGGGGTCTTAGTTTGCTAGTCCCTGCTTGAACTATGGGTGTCGACTTTGTGGATCCAGTCACCCCAAGGATACCACAGCTCCTAGAAAAGAGCTGGCCTGCAGCCATAGCCCTGTGGCATCCGATCCCGTCAGATCTCGGAAGCTAAGCAGGGTTGGGGCCTGGTTAGTACTTGGATGGGAGACCCCCCTGGGAACACCAGGTGCTGTAGGCTTGGGAGAAGGACCTGGCAACCCACTCCCAAAAGTCAATCCACCATTGAAAACCCCATGAACAGCAGAGAAGCACTGACAATAGTGTTTCCCCTGTTGTATGTGAGGTCACTATGACTCAGATACTGACTCGACGGCACCTAACAACAACAACAGAAAAGAGCTGAGTTCAGCCAGGAAAGCGAGCGGACCTTCCCTTAGCTCAGGCTGGAACGTGCCAGGCTGCCAGCCATCTCTCCTCTTCTCAGACCCATCTGCTTCTAAAGTAACCATCTAAAGATATCACCCATTTATGAATTGAGAAAACTGTTATTAATCACCACTTGTTTACCACTAAGTGTTTAACTTAGTGTTAATTATGAACTTAGAAAACTATTATTAATTACCACTTATCTACCACTATTATCCTCCAAAAGATTACAGTCTAGTGTAAAAGAAAAATAACACTTTTTATTTTTTTAAATAACTGGTTGAGTATGCAATTTAAAGATGGGGAGAACCCGAGGGTGCTGTGGAAGCCCAGAAAAGACATCTCAGCCCAACTGAGGCTACAATGGGACCAGGGGCTCTTGGCTCCAGGGCAAGTGGAGTCTGAGGAGGAGAAGGCCTGGGGGTAATGCAGGGGCACCCAAGGAGAGAGAGATGACTGTGTCACATCGGGGAGCCACAGGTGGCCAGTCTGCTCCAGTGTTCACCGGTGGGTGGCGATGGGGAGGCTGAAGAAGAATGGCGCTGTGGAGGGGCAGCGGTCCGGTCACCAAGGCCACGCTCCAGAGTGTGCACATTTTCCCGCAGCCCGGAGTCATTGCAGGGTGACAAGCAGGGGACAGATGATGGGCTTCTGATGGGCCTCTTGTTCCAAGCAGGCCCCTCCTAAATGATGAGGGGCGCTCTGGGTAGGCTGTGCTGACGGAGCAAGGCAGGGAAGATGAGGAACTGAGCCACGGCATGGGTGCAGGAAGGAGAGGCGCCAGAAATATTCAGGAGACTCAACGACAGATGCAGCAGGGGTGGGGGGAGGGGTGCCCTTCAGGTTAATTTGTTTTGTTTTTGTGGTACTGGGGGTTGAACCCAGGGCCTCGCACCTGCATGCTCTGCAAGTGCTGGACCACTGAGCTGCACCCTCAGCTCATTTTTTTTACTTTTTGAGACAGGGTCTCGCTAAGTTACACAGACTGCCTCTGGTCTCGAACTTGTGATCCTCCTGCCCCCGCCTCCCAAGCCACTGAGATTACAGGCATGCGCCACCACACCCAGCTGAAAAGGCAGGCATGGGCCACCCCGTCCGGTTCAGGTTAATTTGCTATCTTCGTTTCACATCACCACTTTGGGGACTCCAAAGTTGGAGACTGCTCTATCCACACAGCTGAACTCTGCTCTGTGAGGGATCACAGGTCCACACAAGCCTGAGTTCCTCTAAGAACATCAAAGCGAAAGAGTCAATAGGTTGTCAAAAAGAGTCAATAGGTTGTCAACGCCCCAGGACCCAGGACACACCCTCTGAGATGCCGCCTGAATCCACTTCTTTCAGATGCACTGTCTGCAGGAAAGGCCAGGTGGTAGGAAGTCCAGGCAAGGAGACCATCAGAGAGGACAGGACGGGAGGGGGTCTCAGAGGTGGGGGGCCCTGGCCTTTGTGGGTGCACAGAGCGCTCCTGCTTCCTTCTGAGACCAGGTCATAGAAGCAGGGCTCTGGGAGGGACCCAGGCCTCGGAGCCTGCGGGAGGGAAGGCTGCCTTTCTGCCCAGGAACAGATGCCGCCAGGCAGCAAGTGTGGGCCACAGGTGCCCGCAAACTCTCTGCCACCCCACGGGACAGGCTGCCTGCACTCATCTGACAGGAAACACGCTGCGCTCCACCTGCTCCTGCCTGTGGTGGCTGCCACAGGAAACTTCTGATAGACATTGCAGTGCTCTTTAACACCATGGCTCCAGAAGTGGATGGTTCAGGGCTTCTGGCTGTGTGTGTGTTTTGTTATTTTTGCTGCCTCCTAAGTACTCCATCCAAGGGAAAGCAGGCCTTTCAACCAAGTCAGATGCAAATGGAAACGGCGAAGGGCCGCTCCTGGCTTGCTGGGACATTGCAAAGCTCAGGAGGAGCAATGGCTTATTCACTGCCTCTCTTCACCTTTCTCCTCTTCCAGCTGGCTTCCAGGCTTCCATCTTCTGCATTTGTTATTGTGTTTGTTGTTTTAGGTTTTGTTTTTGGTTTTGTTTTCTTGTTTTCTCTTCCCATCCATCTATTTTCTCCTGCTTTAAATGGCACAGACAGAAAGACAAACCCCCAATAGCCAGCCTGTGCCCTTGGACTTTCTGAACCAGAAGCACCAGGCAAAAAGAAGTCCTCCCTGTCCCCGTGCTGTAGCAGAGTTGAAAGAAACTGCTATGAACGCATGTGCACGTGTGTCTGCACCAGCGCTGGTAGCATCTTCTTGGAAGATGCCACTGCCTAAGAAACCTCATTACTCCCTAAGCCTACCAGCTCTCGGTCTTCTCCGTAGGTTCAGAAAATAACAGAGACATCAGCAGGAGTGTTGGCTGCAAAAATCCAGTCTTAGCCTTTGAAAATATAATTTATTCAAACCCAGTGTATTATAGAAAGCCCAGCATGGATGGCGGATTAGGTGGCTGCAGCAGCTGCACTCAAAGGAACAGGATAAACTGAGGGCCTCCCTTGAGACCATCCTCCCTGGTGAAAATGTTTCCAGCCAAGAGATTGAAATAAAAAGGTCCCTGCTGGGCGGCAGAGAGGGTGAGGGGCAAGATGGCAGCTGAGTCCCCCCAGGTCCACGGCGGTGAGGAGAAAGCTGTGAGCACTGGGAGTGGAAAGAAGATGAAAGGTAAAAGGCACCAGCAGCAAAACGCTGGCCCAGACAGAGGACTCCCGCCTCCACCCAGCTGTCGCCACCCAGCTGCCCTGGCAGAGTCAACAAGACCCTGAGATGCATAGGGGAAAATGGTGCTCTGGCCAAGAGTCCCTTAAGGCAGTTTTCCACACAAAGGAACGTTCCCCAAGGGCTGTGCAGCCCCTCCCTTGATGGGGCTGTAAATACGTGGCCCAGCACCACCTTCTTTCCTCCAATCCTGTTAAAGCCACTGCAGATCAACCCAGGGGTCCAGTGCCTTGGTTGGGGTACAGAGAAAGAAAGAGGCAGAGAGAAGACACACCAAGAGGAATTTTAAGCAGACTTTTCCTGCTCTGATTGCCGTGGAGTGGTTAACTTCTCCTGATCCAAAATGGACTTTGAGCCAGGCGTGGTGGCACACGCCTGTCATCCCAGTGACCCGGGAGGCAGAGGCAGGGGGATCGCAAGCTCAAGACCAGAGGTAGTCTGTGTAATTTAACGAGACCCTGTCTCAAAAAGCAAAAAAAGAATGGGCTGGGGGTGCAGCTCAGTGGCACAGCACTTGCAGAGCATGCAGGCGTGAGGCTCTGGGTTCAACCCCCAGTACCGCAAAAAAAAAAAAAAAAAGGACTTCATAGCAGAAACTTAATAACAAAGAACTCAGTCTCACAATTCACAGGTCACACGTTTTCCCTGGGTAGCAATGATCGATGGTGACTTTGCCTTTTTTAAAATTTTTTTCAGTAGCAAAGAAGGCACAGTGCTAACCAGAGACCGATGGGGAACACTGAGAGGCAGGTCCAGAGCAAGGGTCGGGGAATTTGCCAACGTCACCTTGGTCCTGGTATCCGGCAGATAAGTGAATGTATACCCAACACGGAAGTTACAGTAGAGAAAGACGAGGTTTATTGAGATGTTGTTGTTAGGTGCTGTCAAGTCAGGTCCGACTCATAGTGACCCTATGTAGGGTTTTCAATGGCTGACTGTTTCAGGATTGCTTTAGGAGTGGCCTGCCATGTCCTTCTCCAGTTTTTGTGGTGCTGGTGCTGGAATCAGGGACCCAGAGAGCACACAGCAACATCCTACCAATGGAGCTAAACCCCACCCCTATTAAGAGATAGTGAAATAATTGCAGAGAAGACTGAGGTACCTGGAGAAGCTTAGGTAAACCTGGAAAGGAACTTGAAATAAACGAGGCTCCTTGGGTGAATCTGCATGAGAATATTTCTATTTCCCAGGGCAAGGGAAAGTCAGTGAGAACAGGGTTAAGTGGCTTTTAGAGGGCAAAGTACCTTAGCCAGACAGAGAAGAGGCTAGCCTGGGAGAAGGGAGAAGCGCGCAAGTGGTTGCCAGAGGAGGAAGAGAAAGGCAAAGGGCGAGAAGTGGATTCGGGTAGGGCCCATCAGAAATGTCCCTCCAGCATCCTCAGAGACACGGTGGCTTCACCAGTCAAGGCCAAATGGCAGGAGTGGGTTTGAATCCCCTTCCTCCATATTGCTGGCTAAAGCCTAAGCTGACTGCCTACCTCCGGGCACTCGCTCAGTATTCATTGACTAGAAACATCTTGCTCATCCGTACATCTTTGCCCTAGACCTTGTTGCTGTGCTGGGAAATTGAGCTGGGAACAAATTAGTCTGAGTTCTTGTGTCAGCAGGGAGCGCAGACTTTCTACAGGGCACCATGAGTCATGTGTTTTGAAGAAGGGCAAGGCAGAGTGACCAGTGCGCACACTCCCAAGGGAGGTCACCCTGGGTCCTTTCCATGTCCCCACTGAGTCCCTTCATCATCATTTTGCACTCTGAAAGGAAAGTATAGAACCACCCACCACTCACCTGCCTAAGAAGAACTTGGTGACTTAGAAATGATGGTATCAATACAAAAACCATTTATTGACTTCCCTCCATCTTCTAGCAGCACACAGATGGGTCCTCAGGAAGTCCCCAGCACCCCTTTTCTACCTCTCCGTGTGGTTTGCAAATGAAATGTCAATCACAAGCTCAGCAGGGCTGCCTGGCCAATCAAGAGAAGGCTACATTCCACCAACTTTTGTTCCCTTCCTGTTATAGTTGGTCTCTACTTTTTTCCCTTGTCCCTTTTCTGACTGCAGAATAAGAAGAGCTTTTTGCCTTCTGTTTGGCATAGAAGTAGCTCTTAAAAGACCTAAAATAATAACTATCTTTGGTTCCCTTTAACCTGTTCTCTGAACTGGTCTCTGAGGAATAGGTGGCTAGCAACCTTACAAAGGACAGAGTCTGCACTTTCAAGGTAGGGACTGCCCCGACTTCTAATCCCAGGTAGCGCTCCCCGCCACACATGCCCAGGAATATAACATCAGACACTGACAATCCTCAGCCAGCCAGAGAAGGCCGTGGGTGGAAAATGCACATCACTGCCATTCGGAACTTCAAAAGAGCTTTGAATCCCATTCATTTTCAAAAATTTTCACCAGGATTGTTGGGGGAAGTTTGATGGGGATTTTTATTTCTTAGGATAGTTCTATTCCCAGCACCCAAAAATGGGAGAAGGACCTGGCAATCCACTCCCAAGGCAATCCCGAAACAGTCAGCCATTGAAAACCTTACTAGGGTCGCTATGAGTTGGATACCAACTCGATGGCACCTAACAACAACAACAAGGACAGATATTAGGACAGGATCTTTTATATTTTCTAAACTGACATAAATTTCATTCATGGGCTATAGTACGATATTTCAATATAGGTATACAATCAAAGTGCAATGATTAGATTGGGGTAATTGGTATACCAATCACCTCAAACATTTAGCATTTCTTTGTGTGGGGAACATTTAAATTTCTATCTGCTAACTGTCAACTACAGTTAACCCACTGTGCTGGAGAACATTAAAAGTTATCCATGTAAAGTCCCAACCCACATGGCCTGTTACCTGCAGATAAACAATCTTGAGCAACTAGATGACCCATGCACCTCAAAAAGAGAAACATCTTGAGCAGCAGTGCCCAAGGCAAAAAACCCACAAGACACCAAGTAGTCTGAGGCAAGAAATCAGCAGGATTCCACCAGCCAGTCCCCCTTGTGCAGAAGCTATTTCCTCTTCTTATACCCGTGCGCCTCCATAACCACAGGACACCATAAGAATAGCTCCCCCTCAGCAGGTAGCTGCTACTCCTCTTAGTAGGACCAGTCTACATTCACTGAGGTGCTTATAATGAAAGCCTTTTGCTCCACCTGTGGCCTAGGGGCCTGCAGTCATAGCCCTGTGGCATCCAATCCTGTCAGATCTCAGAAGCTAAGCAGGGTTGGGACTGGTTAGTACTTGGATGGGAGACCACCTGGGAACACCAGGTGCTGTAGGATTGGGAGATGGACCTGGCAACTCACTCCCAAAACTCAATCTGCTATTGAAAACCCTTTGAACAGCAGAGAAGCACTGACAATCATGTTTTGCCTTTGTACCTTGGGTTGCTATGAGTCAGATACCAACTCAACGGCACCTAACAACAACAACATGGCCTAGGGTATGTCTGCAGCCATAGCACCCCAGCATCTGATCCTGCATGATCTCAGAAACTAAGCAGGGTCAGCCTGGTTAGTCTTGGATGGGAGACCTCCTGAGAACACCAGGAGCCTCAGGCTAGGAAGAAGGACCTGGCAACCCACTCCTGAAACAATCCACCACTGAAAACTCTATAAAGAGCAGAGAAGCATTGGCAATAGTGCTGGGCATGACAGAGTGTCAGGAAGTGTTTTGTCCTGTTGCACATAGGGTCTCTATGAGTTGGACTCACTTGACAGTACCTAACAACAACAACAGCCTAATGTGATGGTGTGATCTCTCTCCACTCAGACTTACCATATGGTGCCAAAACCCGGGAGGTTACAAGCAGTAGCCATAGCGTCTCAGACAGGATATCAAACCTCACTAGACACTGGAACTTGGCCCTTCCTCGCTCAAATCAGCTAAACCAGGTAAATTTATATTCTTTTCCCATTGGGTCAAGTTTGTTTCTTCTCCTTCTCTCGCATTCCATTCCTGGATGCTTCATGAGCCAGGACCAGGTCCCTTCCGAAGTCCAGTACTGGTTGAAGTGCTCTCTCACTGAGGCTTAGCCAGGCTTTGCCTCTTGGGACCCATCCCACTCAGGGACGCCTACTGTGGCAGACCCGCTCCATTCCCTCTGCCTCAAGTAGGGGATGCCCTTCTGGCACTGGGCACTGAGGACAAGTTGGAGAAACATCAAGTTTCCCACTATGGGTAATTTTCAACCATCTATTTCATGGACTACTCTGCTTAGCTGTCTCCTAAAAAACCTTCCGACCTTGGGCCTGGCCCAGGATTTGAGATATATTGGATAATAAATCCCAGTGGCCCTAGAATGGACCCTTTGCTGTCAATATGTTGACAGACCCAGAAAATTACCACAGAAAACTGAAAATAAATGGGCTGAAGTTCCTCACGCCCAGGCATTTGTCACACTTAGGACACGACTGGACCTTTGTGACCCTGGCTCTCCCTCTCAAATTTACCTTCCCTGCCTAAAGCCTTCAATTTCTAACCACGGTAATGATCTTCCCTCTTTCTCCCCTCCTGACACCCCCTCCCTCAGCTCTGGCTCCTCCTGCTCCAGCTTCTCTTCCGGATCAACTGCCCCCTCTCGGTACCCCAGACTTCATCTTACCTTCAGTCCATAACCCAACCCTCCCCTCCCATGCTGTCCCATACCCAATCGGGTACACTTTTTGCTCTAACACACCTTCTCTCCCTTGACCCCCTCCACCTCTTCCCAAACCCCCATTCTAGAATACCCCGTCCAAGAGGCAGCCGGGGGGAGCATACAGTGAGCATCCATGTCCCTTTTTCTCTCACTGACCTTTCTCAAATTAATAAAAGGCTTGGGTCCTTTCCTGAGGATCCTACCACTTTTATAAAGGAATTTGAATATTTAGCCCAATCTTATTATTTCCCTTGGAATGATCTTTATGTTATTTGGTCCTCCACCCTGACTCCTGAGGAAAAGGCTCAAACGTGGTGGGAGGCACAGGCCCATGCAGACAATCTCTGACAACAACCCCCCAAAACCTCAGTGGGTATAGATGTGGTACTGGAAAGGGACCCCCATTGGAATTACCAGGCAAGTAGAAATGGCTGCCAAAGTAGAGATCATATGGTAACATGTCTCACTGAAGGCCTTAAATGGTCTTCCCATAAGGCAGTGGGAGAAGGACCCAGCAGCCCACTCCCAAAAACAATCAGCTATTGAAAGCCCTATGAATAGCAGAGAAGTATCGGTGCTTCACCTGTTGTACATAGGGTTGCTATGAGTCAGACACTAACTCAAAAGAACTTAACAATAACAACAATAATGCAATAAACTTTGAAAAACCTTCAGAAATTATTCAGGAAAATCATGAACATCCTGCCACTTTTCTGAGCTGCTTAGCAGTAGCAATGAAAAGGTATGACAATGACCCTACTAGCCTAGAGGGGATTCTCATCTTTAATCTTAAATTTCTCTCTCAGTCTGCCCCAGATATTAGACGTAAGCTTCAGAAACTAAAAAATGGTCCTCAAAACTCCACAATGAGAACTCCTAGACCTGGTCTTTAATGTTTCTAATAACCGCAATGAGGCAGAAAAACAACAGAGTCTCTGAACCCCCAATGCTAGCCTTTGCCATCAGGGGCCCTACCGAGGGCCCACCAGCCCAAACCCCATCCCAGGGGCAACAGAAGGGCTCACAGCGCAAACCTCCAGGATTTTGTTTCAAATGTGGCCTGACTGGGCACTGGGCAAAGCAGCACCCCAATCCCAAGCCACCCTGAAGCCATATCCTATCTGTTCAGAACCACACTGGAAATTGGATGGTGGACTGGCCGCTCAGGGCCAATCCCTATCCACTCCACAGGCACAACTGGGGAATGGCCGGGACTCTTTCGACCTCCTGGGTCTCACTACTGAAGACCGAGGCTGCCCAGCCCGGATGCCCCAACAATCACTACCACTTCCAAGCCATGAATAACCCTGATGGCCCCAGGTAGGACAATTTCTTTCCTTATTGATACTGGGGCAAACTCCTCTGCCCTCCCTGAATTTCAGGGACCTCTTCGTCTGTCGGAAATTTCTATTGTGGGTATTGATGGTCTTATTTCTGAACCACTAGCCACCAAGGAGCCTGCAGCCATAGCTTTGTGGCATCCAATCTTGTCATATCTTGGAAGCTAACCAAGTCAGGGTTAGTACTTGGATGGGAGACTGCCTGGGAACACCAGGTGCTATAGGCTTGGGATAAGAACCCAGCAACCGACTCCCAAAAGTCAATCCACCATTGAAAACTCTATGAACAGCAGAGAAGCACTGACAATAGCGTTTCGCCTGTTGTATGTAGGGTCATTATGAATCAGATACCAACTCAACGGCACCTAACAACAACAAGCCACCCAGGAGGTATCTGGTTCTTTTAGGACGTACATTTCTCTCCATTCATTTTTGATTCTGCCTACCTGTCCCACTCTTTTATTGGACAGAGATGTCCTTGCAAAATTGAAAACTATCCTCCTCTTTTCTTTTCGGCCCCCTGCCTGGAACACTCTGACCATCCTCCTGTGCCTCTGCTCTGTCTGTCAGCTCCATCGGCCTCTATAAGGCCCAAACACTTGGCTGTTACTCCTTTACTAGTAAGCCTGGGAACTGCCATCAATGCAGGGACAGGAATCAGCAGGCTCACAACATCTATAGCATAGCACAGATACCTGTCCCAACAACCAGCAGGAAGCTTACAAAATATTGCCTAACAACTCAATGTCCTACAAGATCAGATAGACTCAGTGGACATAGACCTCCAAAATGTATGAGGACTGGGTTTCTTGACTGCTGAAAAAGGAGGTATCTGCATGGCCCTAAGAGAAAAATTCTGTGTCTGTGCAAATAAGTTAGGAATAGTCTGAGAAGGAGCTAAAAAACTCCTAGAAAAGCTGGGTGCAGCAGCGCACACCTGTAATCCCAGCGGCTCAGGAGGCAGAGGCAGGAGGATCACAAGTTCGAGACCAGGGGCAGTCTGCATAGCTTAGCGAGACCCTGTCTCAAAAAGTAAAAAAAATGGGCTGGGGGTGCAGCTCAGTGGTCCAGCACTTGCAGAGCACACAGGTGCGAGGCCCTGGGTTCAACCCCCAGTACCACACACACACACACACACACACACACAAACCTCCTAGAAAAGGCCTCAAACATTAACCAACAGTTGCCAGATTCTTGGGGATCTTGGTTTCTTCAGCTACTTTGGGTGTCCTGGCTTCTCCCCCTTTGGGGACCTGTAATAATTGTCCTATTGGCTTTCATGCTTGGTCCTTGCCTAATCCAACTTGTTTCTCATTTCCTACAGGACAGCACATAGGCCATGGTCCACTCAACCGTGGGGCAACACCTTCTCCTACCAGCTACAGAGTGTCTCCCCCTCCCGAAACTGGTCCCTTATTTTTTTCCTTATTAGTTTGTTCACAACATCCCCATTGCCACGCAGGAAGTAGAGAAACAACACCCTCTATTCTTCTTCTCTTGCATACACGTATAATAAAAGGATAGGAATGCAAGGTCCCAACAGCCATGGCCTGCGACCTGCAAGTAAACAATCTTGAGCAACTGGATGACCCACCAGCTCAGAAAGAGAAACATCTGGAGAACCCACCAGGTGCCAAGAAGTCTGAGGCAAGAACCTAGCAGGACTGCATCAGCCAGGACTCCTTTTGCAGAAGCTGCTTCCTCCTCCTGTACCCATCCGCCCATGCCCAAAAGATGCTATAAGAATAAGTCCTCTCCGCAGGTGGCTGCTGCTCCTCTTAGGAGCCCACCTTCACCGAGGTGCTTATAATGCAAGCCTTTTGCTTCACACACAGCCTAGTGTGATGGTGTGATCTCTGCTAACAATCCGTCCTATCCACCTGTACTCCTATTCCTGTCAACCTGTCTGCGTTCCCCTCCCCCAGCCTTCCAGCCAAAGGTAAGCACTATTCTACGCTCCACTCCTACAAGATCAACTGTTCTGGCTTTGATGTATAGGTCAGAATAAGTGGTATTTGTTTCTCTGTGACTGATTTATTTCACCGACTCAATGTCCTCCAGCTCAGCACGTTGCTGCACATGACAAGATCTCACCCTTTTCATGGCTGAAGGGTATTCCACTGTGCACGTGTACCATGTTATCTTTAGCCATTCAGCTGTAATGGACAAATTGGTTGATTCCATATCTTGGCTATTGGGAATGATGTTACAATAAGCAGAGAAGTACAGATAACTCTCTGTTGAACTAATTTCCTCTCCTTTGGATATACATCCAGTAATAGAACAAAGTGCTGGGTCACATGGTGCCTCTATTTCCGGGTTTCTGAGGAGCTTCCGTGCTGTTGGCATCAAGTCTGTGCTAATACACATTCTCATCAACGGAGCCTGAGTTCCTCCTTCCCCCGCATCCTTGCCAGCATTTGCTTGGGCTTTTTTTTTTTTTTTTTTTTTTGCCTTTTTGATAGTAGCCACTTAACCCGATGATTGGTGATGTTGAGGATCTTTCCTACAACAGCCATTTGCATGACTTCTGTTGAGAACTGTTTGCACAGAGCCCTTTCAACCCTGTCTATAACAAGAGAAATGCAAAGAAATTTAAAATGGGGCCTGAGATTTCTCAGGTGTCGAGCAAGAGCCGCCAGCATGGCAACCGTAGGCCGGACGTTTCTCAGTTTGGGGAAGAGCCCTCAAGAGAGAGAACAGAATACAGTACTTCCTCCGTCTCCTCAGGAGAAGATGAGAACAAACCAGCAAAAGTATTTATAACTCACCTTGGTTATCTCAGGAGGCTTGGAAGAAAGCAAGATCCAAAGAAGGGTTTTTGTCTGCTGCTATTATGAACCCAATTAGATATATTTTGAGGAAAGGGTGTATGTATATTAGATTTTAATTAAGTAGTGTTAATTATAATCTGTGAGATGTGCTTACTGCTTATCAGATAATTATGAGAAAGCCAATTTGGCTGCTGGCTTGTGACTAATTAAGTGGAATTAGTAATGATAATTATAGATTTCATTTTGGTTTGCCTCTATCGGAAAAGGGGCAAATCTGCTCAGACAAGGGTGGATCCGGGTAAGGGGGACCAGGATGCAGCAGAGCCTCCCGTGCTCAGAGAAGGTGGAAGAGCAGAGGTCGGAGGGATCAGCATCTGCGCCTCTCCCCACGTCCACGGTCTCACTGGCTGGCCCTCCTCCCCTGCGTCTCCCCCCAGGGGCCCGACAGGATCTGTGTTAGTGAGGAAGAAGTATAACTGTGAGTGGGAGACCCTGGAGATCTGAACAAGGGCCTCCAGGCCTCAGCGTGGAAGGACGGGGAGCCTCTGTGTCTCAGTGCACAGATCACACCACTGGTCCAGGTGTCCTGTGAAGGAACAGCCCAGAGCCTCCCCCGCACCCGACCCCACAGGTGCCCCCTGCAATACTGAGGGGATCTTTGTATACGATCAACTGATGCATTTCTTTCAAGCCACCTTGCACAAGACAATGACGGGCCTGTCACGAGAGTCCAGGGTCTACTTCCTTCAAAAGGTCGTTGAGACAAACTTAAACTCCAGACAAATCGAAAGATAATTTCTGCCCCGCGTTTCCATTTGATGCACTGTTTTGACATTTTAATTACGTATCGCCCCGCTTAACACGTGCTTCGGCCTGGCCTTCAGTGTGAGAGTTGGAATTCCTTGCGAGTGGAGGCTGGAACCATTTTTCACTTTTCACTCAGGGTGCCTGCTATCTGACGAGGTTCCCAGGGGGCTGGGCCACCTGAGACACTAGGGGTAAGAAGAAAGTCATACCATCCTAACTGATCCCAGGCCAGCACTCTGTAGCATTGTTACCTTGGGCAGATCACTTCATCTACCTATGCCTCAGGTGGCTTTATGGCTTAAAAAAAATCTGTGAAATCAAGATAATAACAGTAGTTACCTTAAGTGATGCATAAAGATTGAATAAACTAACTGATCTAGGTGAGCAGCAGGTCAGTCTTTCTTAGTTGTTCTGTGAACTGTGGACATTTGAACAACCTACAAAAAGGTGCCTGCAGCCTTAGCCCTGTGGCATCCGATCCCGTTAGATCTCAGAAGCTAAGCTGGGTCAGGCCTGGTTAGTAGTCAGATGGGAGACCGACTGGGAACACCAGGTACTGTAGGCTTGGGAGACGGACCCAGCAACCCACTCCCCCAAAACAACCAATCATTGAAAACCTTATGAACAGCAGAGAAGCACTGACAATAGTGTTTCACATGTTGTACGTAGGGTCGCTGTGAGTTAGATACTAACTCAAAGGCACCTAACAACAACAACAAGGAGAAGGTAACCAAGGCTGACAGTTGAGCCACACCCTTGACCCACGGGGTCAGCAAACTGGACCGAGTCCCAGGTGTTTGCATTTCCAACAAGCACTGCCCAGATTCTCATGCACAGCGGCCACATGCAGGGCTCCCAAGTAGCATGAGCTCCATCTAGAGCCCCAGTGTTAACCACTACCGCCATGGAGCATAAGGGATGTTCTTGAGGTCCTCCAGCCACCCGGCCTCCTTCGAGTCATGACCTAGCCAGGCTGAAGAAGGTCAGCAGGGTAAACTGAGAGCCTGGAAATGCCACTGTGTGTCATCGCTGTGGTCAGAAACACTGTCCCAGCCAAGCAGCCTTGCAGTACAGAGTGAGGTGTATGGAGACGCCCGGGCAGAACACGCCTAAAGAGCTTCGCCCAGAGCTCAGAGGTCAGGCCGCACTGAAAGTCCCCTCTGGGGCCCAATGTGTCACAGGGTGACCACTGCTCAGGCTGCTGAGGTTGGCGCTCACCCAATTCCCACACCCGAGACACATGCCAAGAGCCACCCCCAGCCCTTACCACAGGGGACCACACGGCCCCTCAAATGAATGTCACCCATGGCTGATTTACATCCCTTGAGCTCCACCCCCATCAATCAGCTCCCCTGCTGAAGCCACGCCCAGCCCTCCCCACCACACTGCTGTGGCCTAGGCTGGCCAGTGAAGAACGCCAGGCTCTGAGTCCTGCCTTCCTTGTGCCACCTGCTTTCTGGACACTGGCCAAGGCATCCACCCAGGAGCCTGTCATGTCAAAGTCGTGAAAAGAGGAGAGTTTCAGACAGGGACTTCCTGACTTATGCAATGCCTGCACCCTCCCCCTGTGGATCCCACCCCAAGACACACCCTGCTCTGGGCTCCAAACTGGTTCGCTTTAGGACAGGCCGCCAAGCCCATCCATCCAGCCTTCCCCTGGCCTCACTGGATCACTTGCTCTTGCTTCCACTCCCTCATTTTGCACCAAGCCAAAGCTTAGGTACCAACTACTCTGAGCCAGACACTGCCCATCTTTTGCTCTGGGTGAGCCCTGTTGAACTGCTCACACCCTATAAGGTGGTGCTAGCATGGTTGCCTTTCTTTCTCAAGTGAAACTGAGGTCCAGCCGATGGCTACCTTGCCTTCATTTGCAAAGCGTGCAGTGGTACAAACAGGCTTTGGTCCCCTCCCCACAGCAGCCTCCATAAGCCCTGCTCTGCCCTTCTGCAGGAAGGAAATGTGACTTTAGGGAAAACATGAAAAAGGAAACTTCCCAACACTCATAATTTTATAGCAAAAACTAACAAAACCTCTCTTCGAATTTGAAACACAAAAGGCAATTCTCTAAACAGAGGAAAAAGATAAAGGCATCCAATACTGTCCTGGAGCTCTAAATAAACACTAAGAGAAGCAAAAGAGATACATCTACCTCTATTATTATCTAAAAACAATATAATTGTTTTCCTAAAAATGCAAATGCCTCACTTAAAAATTACTAAAAAACTTGCTGAATTCAATAAAGTGACTGGATATAAAAGAAATATACCAAAGTCAACAGCCTTCCTTGATGCCACTGATGAGCCATTATAAAGTGCAGTAATAAGAAAAGTCTTTTTAAAACATTGAAAATTATAACATGCCTAGAAATTAATTTTATAAGAAATGCACAAAACCTATATGAAGAATCCACAAAAAATTAAAGGACAGTAAAAAAATCAGTCTGAATGCCGAACTCGTGATGCACAAACACTTGCTGTTTCATTAAAGACCATCCTGTATGCTGATGATCTATGGATTCCCCCTCTTCTCATTTTTTGAAGACCTCTCTCTCTCTTTCTCTCTCTCTCAATGGTTCTCCTTCCTGCATCCTCAGGTTTCTCTCTGTGTGGAATCAGTCCCTTCATCATAAAACCCCACTATAGCATTGATTGGAGTATTAAAAGCAACTTCCATGACCACACTAAACCTTGCACAAAACATCCCCGAAAGAGTTCCTGTGGAGTTGGTGCATTCGGTCTTCATTATTCATGGCTTCCCTAAATACAAATCCACCTACTTGCTAAAAATGACTCATAATCCCTGCATCATCACTCACAGACCTTTCCCAGGCACTTGCAGACGTGCATAGAGCAGCAAAATGTTTGAGCTACCTGGAGTGCGTGTTCCCAGCTGAAGTCAAATGAGGAGATGCCTGCCTGCCGATTTCAGACCTGGCAACCCCCTCCCAAAAATCAATCTGCCATTGAAAACCCTATGCACAGCAGAGAAGCACTGACAATAGTGTTTCCCCTGTTGTACAGAGGGTCGCTATGAGTCGGATACCGATTCGACGGCACCTAACAACAACAACAACAACCATAAACAAGTGACCTGTACACTACCTAGTGCCATGTCTTCTCCATTTTTGCACTTTTATTGGCAATTTCACTGGTTGAAATGGCCCCCAAACAGAATAGTGAGATGCTGCTTGATGGTCCTACGTGCAGAAAGGCTGTGATGGGCCTTATGGAGAAAATTTAGTACATCAAGAAGCATCATTAGACAAGCATTATAGTGTTATTGGGTGTGAATACAATGTTAATGAATCAACTATATATTATGCAAAGGGTTTGGGGTTTGGCTCAGTTGGTAGACTGCTGCTCTGCACTCTCTGAGGCCCTGGGTTCAATCCACAGCACCTTGCAAAAACAGGATGTGGCAACACACTCCTGAGACAATCCCAAAAACAATCATCCATTGAGAACCCTATGAATAGTAGAGAAGCACTGACATAGTGCCAGGCATGGCACAGTGCTGGGGAGAGTTTCATTCTGTTGTACGTGAGGTCACGAAGAGTCGGACGCAACTTGACAGCACCTAACAATAACAATTAAGCAAGATGTCTTTAAACAAAAGTGCACATAACACGATGAGTAACCAGAAGCTTCTAGGAACCTAACCGAGTCCTTCTTGCAGGAACCATGGCTCCATCGCCACTATCACCGTTTTCTCCATACTTTCCCAGGACATCACAGGAATGGTGAAGGTTGACTGCATTTCCTCAGCTCCTCCTGCTTCGCCCTTCTCTTGGCTCCAGGCAAGCTCTGTCCTAATGACTCTGGCTCAGGTCACCAGTGACCAGTTCCAAGGACGTGAAGGGTCTGTTATCTGCCCTGATCAGACTCGACTGCCACCAACCCTCTCGGGGTGGCCACACCTTCTGAAACCTGTCTCCCAATAGGTCTTCCTCAGACCCACACTGTCGGCCTTCTTCCTGTCTCCAGCTGCTTCAGTCCCTGCCACTCTGAGCCGCCCCATCCTCAGCTCCTGTGTGAGTGAGCTCTCATCAGCCTCTGCCCTCCCTGTGAATCCTAAGCAAACCAATGGCCTTAACAGACAGCAAGGTGCCGACGGCCTCCCACTATCACTAGCCAAACTCTCCCCAGAACTTAGGCTGCATCTCCAACTTCCTTCCCCACCCCTCTCTCTGGATGGCGTTATAGAGTCCACAAAGGGCCCAGGTGTATCCATGTACCCAGCCTTCCTTCCATCCTTCCCTCTCAGGTGCCTTCTGAAGCTGAGGTCTTTGGAGCCCTGCCATATTTCTTATGGCTCTCCCTCCACACAATCAAGGCGTCAGAAACTCTCTGGCTCTGTTTCCAAAGCACGTGTCAAATCCATGAGCGTTTCTCAACTCCAGTGTTACTGCCAGAGCTCAGTACCATCATCCTTCATCCCGATCACATCAACAATCTCCTAAATAGCCTCTCACCTCCTCTCTCGCCTCCCTCAGCACACACATAATCGGTTCTTGTCAGAAACTAGAATGAGTTGGTAAGTCATAAACCAGATCATTTCTCTCTACTCAAAATCTTCAGAAGGCTATACATTGCATTTAGAATGATCTCCAAACCTTTCACAACCTGTAAGACCTCATGTGATCTGAAATCCACATCTCTGTCTCCAAACACAGAAGAAAATCCTTCGCCTGCCAACAGGTCCCCACTGGTCTTTTTTCTGTTCCTTGAAACTGACGAGGCAGATCCCAGCTTAGGATTTCTGTGCTGGCTATTCCCTCTGTGTGGAATGCTTCTTTCCAGAGTTGTCCCTGACTCCTTATGATCGCGTCAGTCAAAATGTCATTCTCTCGAGAGGACTCCCTGAATCAACGGCCCTAGGTAGGCACCCTCTCATCCATGTTCCAGGCCATTAGCCTATGCCCTTCGCCCTGTTGTCCTCATGCAGTCCAGAATGGCCCTTGTGTTTTCTTTGGTTCATCTGCTCCAAGTGAGCCCTCCCCACACCACCCGCTATAAATTTTCTGAGAGCAAGAATTTTGGCGATCTTTTTTTGTTTTGTTTCTGCTCTTTAGGAGGAAGGTACTGGCATATGCTAGGCAAGTGCTCCGCCACTGAGCTGCACCCTCAATCCCTTTTTTACTTTTTATTTTCAGATAGGATCTTGCTGAGTTATCCAGGCTGCCTCTGGCTTTGAACTGGAGATCCTCCTACCTCGGACTCCCAAATTGCTGGGATTACAGGTATGCGCCACAGTGCCCTGCTTGGTAACCTTGTCTATCTCAGAGCCAAGGATAGTTCCTGGCAATAGATCCTTGTTGCAGTTGTTGTTTTTAATGTGTGTATATGTGTCTATCCATTAGGGTTTAGCTCAGTTGGTACAGCGACTGCACATGCACATCATATATATATATATATATATATATATATATATATATATATATATATATATATGTTGGGATTTTTAAAATTATATTTCACAACTAGGATCCCTCATGACAGCCTGAGGGGCTGACTCCTAGTTGACCCCAGGGCTCATCTCACTCACTCAAACTAGCCCCTCCCATTGAGTGAGCAAAGATGGCCCCTGGCCAGCCTGACCTGCCCTAACCACCCTAAATTTGATTGGCTCCCCTCAGCATTTTCAGGTAATAACTGTCCCCACCTGGCAGGTATGATGGTTTACCTGCTGTACCTGTCAGGTGTGTGCTCTGATTGGCTCAATCCCAACATGTGACCCCTCCAGGACTCTGTAAAAGTAGGGCTCCTGGACCCCCTTCACCCTCACCTCTGACGATCCTTCAACTGTCACCTGAACCCCATCACCTGGACCAGCGCTCCCTACTCCAGCAAGATCTGCAAGCAAGCCGGCAGGATCAAGACCAGGGGCCCCGAAGAGCCGAAGGATTCAAGCAAGCCTCGAAAAGCCTCCCAATTCCTCCCATCCTTGGGAAGGAGGGAGGTAGAGAAGGCGAGCCGCGAGAGGCAAGATCAACTGACCTCCATGGAACACCCGCGGCTGTGGCTGTGCCTTTAAGGCTGAGCTGTACCAGCACTCAGCCTGCAGCATTCCATGCTGCAGGCCTAGAGCCAGCACTTAGAGGGTATAGAGCTCTGCTCTATAGGGTCTGCTTGCTCCTTGCACCCCATCAGGGGAGCACCCAATAAACCTTACCTACCCTGTTTTACCATCTGAAGGTCTCCCGAAGTCCTTCATTTACTCCACCGGCCAACTTGTTATGTTGTAGGTTTGGCTCTAATTCTAGCTGGGCTAGAGCTAAAACCCCAACATACATACATACATATATAATTTTTTAATTGATGGATAAAAATCATATTTATGGGGTGCCACGTGACTTTTGATATATGTATACATTGTATAATGTTCAGATCAGGGCACCACCACACACAAAAGTCTTAAATACATATTTATTGGCTGAATGTGTGGTCTTACTGGAAAGTTTCAATAGTGTAGGGATGCCAAAAGTGCATTTGTGTGTGTGTGCACACGCATGTGACTTTAAAGTCATCCTAATGAGAATCTCAGTGAGGGGCAAATGGATCATGGAATCAAAGTGAAATTCTAGGAGGCGGAACTGCACGGACGGCGAGGTGCTGTGCCGTGTTAGTGGAGATTCAGGTAGCTCACACCGCCTGCGCTGTGAGGCTGACATCAGCCATGGATGGAGGATGGAGGATTTATACCCTGAAATCGGTGAATTCTACCCAGTAGGGCTTAAGTTTCCCTTGGAAGGCTTTTCATGACCAGCACACCACTGTGCCAAGGACCCACACAGGAGGAAAATTCTGCAGGCCAGAGCAAAAACAAAGCAACGCAAGGCTGTGACTCCCAGCAGCCACCCCCATTCTGAGGTCTCTGTCCTCAGCCAGATGTTGATGAAGAAAAATCTCTGAGGACCTGGTTTGGTAGTTTAGTATCTTACTCACGTTGAGCCCTCTGAGTTCAGACACCACTATGCCTGATCATTTCATGTGCCCTACTTCTCACCCTTTGCATCTCATTTTCCATAAGAAATCAGTGCAGCCAGGAATCGGTGAAATGGGGTGGAGGCACTGGGTGGCAGGCAGAGTCCATGAAGCTGAATGAGATTTACATGAGCAAACACTGATGCCAATCAGAGAGAAAACTCCCAGGGAAGACGGGAAGCTGCCAGGCGTGCCCTCCCTTCTCCTGGGTCAGCCACTGAATGCGAGCCAGATGACGTCACCCTCCACGGAAAATACTGCGCTGTTCCCCCATCTCGGTCATTTCCCATCTCAACCCGAAGAAACCCACCATGCACGCACACCCTCCCTGCGGGCTGCCAGGTACAGGGGCCTCCGGGACAGCAGCCTCACCCCGACACACAGCCGACGGGCTGCCTCCTGGACGTTGCTCTGGTTCTCTGCTCCCCTCCAAACCTGTGCAGAAACGTCTGCATTCCCCCCCGGCGCCTGCCCACGGACTTTGTTCTTAGCTCCTGCCCCCTTCGACCACACTCCCTGGTTATGTATTTCCCTGTTGTGCGTCTCCTCTCACTAGAATGGAAGATCCATGAAGGCAGGAGTGTCTTTTCTCTATTGGTAAGTGATGGTGGGTACAGAGTAATATAGCATTGGCTTTTTCTGTTAGGCAACCATTACATCCCCTTTGTTGTTGTTGGGCTGGGATTTAACTCAGTTGGTAGAGTGCTACGCTGCAGTCTCTGAGGTCCTGAGTTCAATTCCCGGCACTGCAGAAATGGGAGAAGGGCCTGGCAATCCACTCCCAAGGCAATCCCAAAACAGTCAGCCATTGAAAACCCTGTGAGGGTCGCTATGAGTCAGATACCGACTGCACGACACCTAACAACAACAACAACAACAACATCCCTTTTGGCTACATTTTTGTGTGTGTGTGTGTGGTACTGGGGGTTGAACCCCGGGCCTCATGCTTGCATGCTGTGCAAGTGCTGGACCATTGAGTTGCACCCTCAGCCCTTTTTTTTTTTTTTTCACTTTTTGAGACAGGGTCTCGATAAATTACACAGACTGCCTCTGGTCTCAAACTTGTGATCCTCCTGGCTCTGCCTCCGAGCAGCTGGGATTACTGGTGTGTGCCACCATGCCCGGCTTCCTTTTGTCTATACTTTCATCAACCCACAAGGTTTATGGAGCTTTATGGCTAATATATAGTAAAACTCAAATGCATCATTGGGTTATCTCCCGCTATTTTTCCAATGTACTCATGAAGTTGCATTGTTTACACTGAGATTATCCTCTCTCCCTTTACCCTCTACAATGACCCTCTTCCCCATTCCACCTTCCGCAATCTTCACTTCCCTCTGCCAGTTCCCTCCCTCCTTCTTTGTACTCTTTATATTGCCCCTTCTTCGCTAAGTTTAATTGTGCATTTTTAATATATCAACTTATGTATGGGACTTTTTTCTTCCTTGGATTCAGCTCCCACATGAGTGAGAACATATGGTATTTCTCTTTTTGAGCCTGTGTTCATTCGCTTAAGAAGAAGTTCTCCGGTTCCATCCATTTTGCTGCAACTGACATTATTTCATTTGTTTTAGTCATAAAGGCAGGATTTGTATCTGCCTACCACAGTGCCAAAGAGAGCAAATCCCAGTCCGGGAAGGATTTATTGAATGAACGGATGGGTGAAGGAATGAAAATGGCCAGCACGGTAAAGTCTGCAAGGAAGTTGGAAATAGCCAGAGCAGTTTGGTGAGGGCTGGGTGGGGTCTGACCATGCCAGGATGGTGACCCCAGAGGAGGTAAAGTCACAGATGGGGACAGTGGGAAGTGACCCAGATGCTCAGCTGGTGGCAGCCCTGTTGTCCTGCCTTCTAGCCACTCTCACACTCCCTTTGAGCGTCACTTGCTCTCCCAAAGGGTCTTCCGCTCACTTTTGGAAGGCATCGCCTCACGCAAAGGAAGGGAGGAAGACATCTCCTATGATGCATTTCGCTGCAAGGGGCCTCTTGGGACAAGAACAGGCTACGGAGTATCTACTGTCTCCTTCGAGTCTGGCTCCTGCTCATAAACAAAATCGCCCTGCTCCTGTCTTTAAACCTTTGTCTGAGGAACCTCTACTTTGTGTTGTCATTAAGGACTTTCGGGAACACAGGCAGGCAGCCCAAGAACCATACAAAGAGCCCCAGAAAGCCGCGCCACGGCAGAGTGGGATGAGGTTGCAGGTGCACCCCGCACGTTAGAACATTCTCGTGGGGCCTGGGCTCAGGGGGAGAGCATTTGCCCGGTGTGTGTGTGATGCTGGGTTCCATCCCCAGCACCACGGACAGACGGACAAGCAAACAGAAAGTGCTCTCAAGGAGCCTCTCCTACAGACCAAACCCCCGTGCTAGCCACGGAGAGGAAGCTGCCTGCAGTATGTGAGGAAATGAGAGCCGGGCGTGGTGGCGCACGCCTGTAATCCCAGTGGCTCAGGAGGCGGAGGCAGAAGGATTACAAACTCGCGACGAGAGGCAGCCTGCATAACTTAGCGAGACCCTTCTCAAAAAGTAAAAGAGTGGGCTGAGGGCACAGCTCAGTGGTCCAACACTTGCAGAGCATGCAAACACAAGGCCCTGGGTTCAACCCCCAGTACCACAAAAAAAAAGAAAGAAATGAAATGAATGAGGCGTACGCACGCGCGCGTGCGCCTACACACACACACACACGTGCGCGCGCACAGAGGACCTGCATACCTGTGGGCTCCATATCCATAGATCCAACCATCTATAGACTAAACACAGACCCGTGCTTTCTGGTCCTTACTCCCTAAGCAGCACAGTGTACAGCTATTTACAGAGCGTTTACACTGCAGTAAGTGTTATCGGTAATCTAGGCATGGTGTGCAGCACACCAGTTATGTGCAAGTACTCACCATTTTATATAAAGAACTGAAGCATCTGGGGATTTTGGTGTCCTTGGGTTCCTGAACAAGCCCCCTGTGGCTTTCAGGGGACAACTGTATCCCGAGGGGAAGAGAGAAGCACCGTGCATTTACAACTCGATGCGTGGAGAACAGATATGTCAGAGGAAAAATATAATCGGGAATGCAAATCAACAAGAAAACAATCAGAAACGACAGAGCCATTGTATTTCTATCTGATGACACCTCTCTTTCCTAAGCTCACAGCAAGCTTTGAGTTAGAGCTCAGAGTGGCCCGGGGTGGGCAGGACAGGGGGTGAGGTAAGCACAGCTTGATGGATGCCCTAGAATCACACACAGGTTTAACCCAAGAGAAAACAGATGCCATTGCCCACTACACTGGCTGTGGTGCTGGATGGCTCCCCCAAGCTCTCCAACCAGCCCCAGGGAAAGTCTACACAGAGGTCACTCTGTGGAGTGAGGGGACCTGAAAGGAAGGGAATGTGGGGCCACAAAGAGCAGCAACAAAGCCACAGCTGGGAATCAGCCCTGGGCAGCCAAGCTATAGCTCTGCTGAGGCCACCTCGGGCTGCGCTGGTCTCTGGTCCTCAGGGAGGGGATTCGTCTCCCGAATGGCTCAGAGTACTGAAGGCTGGCTTTGTGTGGTTGCTTCAATCTCTCTCTCTCTCTCTCTCTCTCTCTCTCTCTCTCTCTCTCTCTCGGCCCGTCCCTCTCTCCCTCTCTCCCTCAGGATTTTGTCCCCTAAGAGACAAGCTCTCATTCCAAATCAGCTTTTCAGCCTGTTTCTATCCTTGATGGCAGCTAGCATATAAAAGCACAGACAGGAAAATCCCAAACATCATGAGGATTCCACACTAATTCTTGTTGTTGTTGTTAGGTTCCGTCAAGTCCTGTCCGACTCATAGTGACCCTCATAGGGTTTTCAATGGCTGCTTGTTTAGTGATTGCCTCAGGAGCTGGTTGCCACATCCTGCTCCCATTTTTGTGGTGCTGGGAATCGAACTCGGGACCTCAGAGATTGTAGAGTGGCGCTCTACCAACTGAGCTAAATCCCAGCCCCTCCACACTAAAGCCATTGCTAAAAAGCTGCTCAAAAGTGGTCTTCCTCTCCAAATGGGAAGCCAAGACCTGGCTGCATGAATGGAGAGGTTAACTCGCTGGAGACTAAGCAACCCCATGGCTGCAGAGGAATGAAAATGGAGACAACTGAGGTCAAAAGGGAACATTGTGAAGTAATGCTGGTGTTCATATCAAAGACAGGGTGGGGCCACGCAGGCAGTGACTGCTGAGAAAGTCTGAATTCAGTGCCCAATAAAACTTTGGAGTAAATATGAAGGGGAAAATGCATGAGCACTTAGTAGGTAATGGAAACCGAAGGGGAAATGTCCTGCCTTCAAGGTTTATTTGATGGCAGCACAGCCTGTTAGACTCAGAAACGGGCTCCTCGGGAAGTGGCGGCATGGCCCTGGGGCAGGCTTTTAAATGGGATGGGAAGAGCAGGCCTGAGGCGGCCACAGAGCAGCAGGGGTGCTGCCACGGGCTTGCAGAAGGACCCGACCACGACTCCGCTCCCTTGCGCAGGGCCAGCTTCCCCTTGGGGCCCAGCGTCCCAGACCCAGACGAAGGGCTCCCTCCCTGGAAACTCTCCAACAGAATCCCTGGGCCCTGGACAACAAGTGTGACAGGGGGCCTCTCACATCTGTGCCCCCCACAGGGCCTTGTCGCCCTGCCTGGGGGCCTCCCCGCACCCTCCTGAGAGCAGAGAAAAGGAACCCAGGTAGCCGGCCTGCCCTGCAGCCAGATGCACCATGGCTGGGGAGGCACACAGGGCGGTCCCCAGCACCCTTGGGGGGACCCCACTCAGGTCTCTCACTGTCCACCTTACACAATAGAAAGTGAGGGCAAATAGAGCCGGGCTCGGTGGCGCATGCCTGTAACCCCAGCAACTCAGGAGGCAGAGGCAGGAGGACCCCAAGTTCGAAACCAGAGGCAGGTTGAGTAATTTAGTGAGACCCTGTCACACACACAAAAAAAAAAGTTAAAAAAAAATGGGCTAGAGGTGCAGCTCAGTGGTACAGGACTTGCAAAGCATGCAACTGCAAAAAAAAAGAAAAGAAAAGAAAAAAAGAAAAAAAGGAAAAGAAAAATGAGGGCAAATAAACCACCAAAATAAAATCATTCTGAATCTCATGCTGTCATGCTGGGGTACATTATTCACTGGTCTGCATTTTTTTACAAAAGTAAATTAAGCTACACATAATATTTTGTGACCTACAAATATATTTCAAAGTCATAAAAACATTTCTTCAGCGCTGGGGATGTAGCCTTGTGGTAGAGACCATTCCTAGCATGTACAAGGCCCTGGCTTCCATGCCCAGCACCAAAACAAAACAAAATCGTCCTCTGGCTTCTTTTCTTACTAATTGTTATGCCATTGCACAGATGTAGTGTAATCTACTCAATTTTCTATGGTCATACATCTCTTTGTCCAGGTCTCTAAAAAATATCTTTGGTGGACATCTTCCCAGTCATCTTTAATTATTCCATAAGATGAACTCACACAGAGTGCAACTGTGTCAAAAGTCCGCGCGGTTTTCTAAGTGGTTTGACGGTTGTCACCCAAATGCTGTTTTGGACAGGAGGCAACGCGCACCGCAGCAGGTGAGAGGGCTTTTTGGTTGCTGTTCTCATCAGCCGTGAGTGTCCCCATCAGATCCCAGCATGCACGAAGGACACCTGGCCACCTCGTTTCAGCTCGTGCTGAGGAGGAAAGGAAGGGGTAGGCCCCTTTAAGCTGGCAGCTGAGCTATTTCCCCAAAGAGCAGGAACTAAGCGCCAACCTGCCGCTGTCTTAGGAGGAAGAGGCTATCTGCTTGAAACAGCCAGGACCTTTCGCTCAAATCCATTAATCCTCTTTATTAAACCTGGGTCACCTCCTAGTCTTGGAAAATTAACCAGCGTCTCCCCACTGCAAGCCCATCAAGAGGCAGTGTGCTGTGCTCTCCCTGTAATTTTCATGGACCAGGGCTCTGGGGTCGGAGGGCACCCCAGGCTCTGTCCTCTTCTTTAGTCAATTTAAAAGGGAACAGTGGCTGCACTTGTATAAATTAGGGGCCAGGCTGCGCGGGGTCTGGGGTGAGGGAGCGTCGCGGCTCCATAGGAAAGGGGGATGGAGGGAAGGGCATGCAGTAGGCAGCAGCAGTCCCAGGCCCCCTGTGTCCCAAGCACCTCTGAGCGGCTGCAGGAGCTCGCGAAGGGTCTGGTTCAGGGTCAAGGGTGAGCCCGGGCCTCTCCCTGGAGCGCCTCTCCCCGCTCCCGAGCATGCTCTCTTTCACCTCCCAAAGCCTGCAGGGGAAGCGATGAGGTTCTCTCTTTGTTGTATCCAGACAAGAAGCAGAGACCCCTGGAGCCCATACAGAAGGCCAGAGAGAGAGAGAGAGAGAGAGAGGGAGGGAGAGAGAGAGGCGCGGTGGAAAGACTGAGGCAGTGAAAAGTACTCAGAGAGAACAAGAAGAACCAGGGAAGGGGAATCAAAACCAGAGCAACACCACGGAGCGGGACACAGAGCTCCAGGCCCCCTTCTAGCAGGCGTCTCACACCATCGGGGCCACCCTGGCGCCACTTAACCCTGACCAGAGAGGGGTCCCAGCCCATAACGCAGATCTGCTAAAGCTTGCCAGTCACTCAAAGAACAGGTTTAGCAAAGCCTCAGGGGCGAGATAGGTGTAGTGTCGCGGTTCGCGTCCTCTGGGAATCAGAGTTCCACGGAGCCTTGAAATCTGGATATGGAAACTGGAGCGAGTCCAAAGGAGAAATCCAGAAAGAAGGTGCCAGATGCTAATCGACAGAGCAAGGCAGGCCAGAGGAGTGACCGAGGGGTCATTCCACATGTAAGAACGGGTCCTACCGGGGAAGCTGTGAACCCTCACTGGCTCCGAGATGGACTGAAAATATTCAGAAAAAAGTTAAAATTCCAGAAAGTTCTAAAAAGCAAAATTTGAATTTGCAGCGCTCTGAACATTTTGATTCTCTTTCCCTGGTTCTTCTTGTTCTTTCTGAATACTTTTCACTGCCTCAGTCTTTCCACCGCCTCTTTATCTTTGCCCCCCCCCTTCTGTATCTACTCCAGGGGTCTCTGCTTCTTGTCTGAATACAACAAAAAGAGAACCTCAACGCTTCCTGCAGGCTTTGGGAGGTGAAAGAGAGCATGCTCAGGAGTGGGGAGAGTGCTCCGAGGAGAGGCCCAGGCTCACCCTTGACTCTGAACCACACTTGAATCTGCACAAACGCAGTGGCATGTGGACACACCTCTCCGTGCTTCCCACCAGCCCGCAGACCCTCCGTCTCTGTCCAAGATGCATCATTCACCTCAGATCTCCTTCCTGTACCCACATAGCTAGCCCTGCAGTGGCTGTATCTGCACTGAGCAAGTGCAGTCCTTTTTATCCCTTTGTCATTATTGTCCAAACAACACTGTGTAATAACTTTTTACATAGCTTTTATACTGTACCAGGTATTATAAGTCATCTAGAGATTACCTATTGTAAAGTATACAGGGAGATGTATGTAGATTAAATGCAAATATTACTTGGTATCTGCAAGAGGTCCTGGAGCTAGCCCCCGACGGGTCCCGAGAAACAACCATATTTAAGTGTCACAAGAGCTTTCTGTGGTTCCTAGTGGCATTGTTGCCATTATACAGATGAGTCAAATAAGGCGCAATGTTGCGGTTCTGGTTCCATCACGCGTCCAAGCACTCAAATTCCAGGCTGGGGAGTTAGAGGGCCAGGATCTGGCCCCAGGCTCATCACCACTGTGTTGCATTGCACAGCAAGGATGGCAATCAAATGCTCTGTGCCCACCATGGACAAGCTGAAGGTCCACCCAGCTCCAGGACAACTCTGTGCTGACCCGGAACCAAATCAGCCCTGACACATGGCAGAAAATAGGGAGAAAAAGCTTCAAGAAACACAGATGCCATGCCAAGGAGCAGGATGGGGTCAGCTCTGTCACAAGCTTCCTTCTACCAATCTCTATCTGCATTCTAAATATGAAAGGAAAGTGCTGCGTTTGCTTAAATTTGTGTGCTACTACCCCAATATTTTCGCCTGGAGATGTACCACTGTGAAGTCTGATCCCATCACATCTCGGAAACTAAGCAGGGTTGGGCCTGGTTAGTACTTATATGGGAGATCGCCTGGGAACCAGGTGCTGTAGGCTTGAGAGACGGACCTGGCAACCCAGTTCCAAAAATCAATCCGCCATTGAAAACCCTATGAACAGCAGAGAAGCACTGACAATACTGTTGCGTCTGTTATATTGTCACTGAGTCGGACACTGACTTGATGGCACCTAACAACAACAGCTCTAATATTTTAATGCTAACACTTGTTACATTTCCAGTCAGGAAAGAACATACCTGTGGGTGTATATTTTAATTATCCTTTGCCCCCTCCTTGGCGTGTAGGGACCCTTTGGCCATAGTGGAAATTCATCGCTTTGACCTTTCCTGAGCCCCAAGGGGAGTCCATGGCTTGAAATTCTGAAGTTCTTTGTGAATGGCACCCAAAGTTCATCCTCACCCTGGAGGCAGACTCTGATGGATTTGGTTGAGAATAAATGCCTCATATCCTGGAAGAAGAGCCACACACCTGCCAGCTGAGAACAAAAGAGTTTCTTGTCTTTGTGTTCGTATAATAACTGGAAAACTTTCCAGGATATCAGGAATAAACAACACTAGTACCAAACAACACTAGTACCAAATAACTTTTTTAAATCAAAGGATCGATTCCATCGCTAACATCAAAGGCGAAATGGTAAAACCCCTGTTTCTTTCCATTTCAGTGTCAGCACTTAGCCTCCCAGTGCAGCAATCACGAGCCAGACCTGTGCCCCTGAGCCCCAGCCCAGAGGGACACCGTACCTACTGCCCAGGCGTGAAGTATGGGGGATTAGCTGCTACCAAGAGGCTCCTGGCTTAAGTCGCTGCTCTCCCAGCCATTATGATATTAAAAACAAGGGCTGTTTTGCACATTTAATCATTCCAATGTCATTTCGCTGACATAATGCCTTTTCCTGGCACTACCTGTGTGTCTTGGGTCTCCAGAGCCACCCCGCACCGCAGAGAGGGCCAGGCAGGGGCCTCATTCCCTCCCCACCACCTCCCCTGCAGAGATGCCATAAGGGGCCAGGGAGCCACGCCAGGTGTGCACGGGCCAGCTCCCAAGCAGGCACCGGCTCCGAGCCGGCTGGCCACCCGAGGAGAGAAGCTACCCCGCACAAGTCGTCCTCCTCCATCCAGCCCGGGTCTCCTCCCCTAATTCAATTCAGCTCTTTCTGACCCCAGCAGGCTGGAGTTCCACACTTACTTTCAACAGACAGCACCAATTACTGAGCTGCGAAAATAGAAACCTTGGAATTTTGAGAGCAGACTTAGAGAGAGGAACTGAACTGAACTGAGAGGGAAGGCTGGAGAGAAGAGGGGGCATCTGAGCGGCGAGACGGGAAGATTCCCCAGCAATTAGGAGCCAGGCAGGGACCCCCACAGCCTGACGGGCCGTGCAATGAGCAGGCTGCTGATGGGGCTGTGGGCAGGCTCTGCCCAGGCTGTATGAGGCAGGAGCACCAGGAGGGGGCTCAGCCTCGGCAGGAAAAGACAGATCCGGGCCAGAGCTCCAGTGGGGAGGCCTTGGACCACATGCTGGGGCAAAAGTGCAGGGAGCCCTACTTCGCCACCACACCCTGGGGAGCACCTGGCCCAAGGGAACTCCCCCTCAGAGAGGAGGGGAGGTCCGCACTAGACTCACTGACCAGCCCTCCACGTGCCATCCGAGGTCAGCCTGGACTCTCTTCTCACTTGAGGGAGGCTCTCACCTTCACTACCGATCTTCCCGGGGAACCCCATCCCCGGCATGAACGTAGTACGTAAAATCCAAACTCACAGACACCTAGTCACACTTTCAAAATCAATCAGTCATAGTCCCGGTTTATGCCTGGATGGTCAAAACCAATTAACCACACATCATTTTTGTATTTGTCTAACATCCCAAGGAAACTTAAATGAAGTAGGAACCCAGCAACTATTTGGAATAAAGACTTAAATAAGATGTTCAGATGTCCTGAAAGCCAGTCTTAACATAGGAGACAAAGAAGACCCTTCCCATGGGATTAACTCTAGGATTAGAAATCAACAGAGAACTCAGGCTGCCTCTCAACCCCAACTGGCTTATCAGGACCCACTGGGGCAAAGTACCGAATGTCAACCTCAGCCCCCACATCCTGCAAGGGCAGCTTCCTTCTCATAGGCCAAAAGCACAGCTCCCACTGACCTGAGCCAGGGGAGACTAAGACGCTTCCAGAAGCAGGCTGGCATCATCAACTCGAGTCACATAATTCCTCAGCCAAGGCCTCCAAGAAGCAGGCCCACCTTCCTCCGCCTTCCGCCCTAGCCTGGGTTGCTCGCTTGCCCCTCCCTCACCTCCGTCCAAGCTGCCCACCAGGGCACTCTTGCTTGCCTTCTCCATAGCCACCTCCCCCAGGCCCCGCCGTCATTCCCTCTCTTCATCAACCCACCCATTCCGCTTGCCCTTCCATGATTCACTTCTCCTAAGCTCCCGTGTTCTAAGTAGGTACTGGCCACGGGCAGCAGTGTGGCATAAAAGACAAAACACAGAGAGATTTTGCCTCCCACAGATGCAAGACGTAGGTTTGAGCCCTGACTCCCCGCTTGTTGTCAGGCACCACTGGAGTGTTTGTCAGCCTCTCACCACATCCACTCTCTGATCTGCAGTGACAGTCATTGTGCCGTAGAACAACACCTTAAGTGTTCGTGTCTCCTCCAGCTCCCACCCTGACAAAGGGACAGACAGGGAGGGGGTGGCTGCCAGCTGCCCTGGCCAGGTGGAGTGCTCTCTGCTGTGTCAAGCACACCAGCCTCAGACACGAGGGGCTTCCATCCTGCCCCCACCAGAAGCAGTGCTGTGATTGAGACCAGAGTTTGCCCACCTGTGGTATAACTGAGCATGTCCTCGTGCGTGGCTTAGGCCAGGAGTTCCCAGTCCCCAGGCCCACAGATGGGTTTGTTAGAAACAGGTCACACAGGAGGAGTGGCAGGTAAACCAGAGAAGCTCCATCTGCATTTGTAGCTGCTCTTCCTTTGCTCATATCCCAAAACCACCCACCTCCCTGTCCATGCAAAAAAATGTCTTCCACAAAACCAGTCCCTAATGTCAAAAAGCTGGGATTTAGCTCAGTTGGTAGAGCACTGCTCTGCAATCTCTGAGGTCCCGAGTTAGATTCCCAGCACCACAAAAATGGAAGGAGGACATGGCAACCCACTCCCGAGGCAATCCTGAAACAGTCAGCCATTGAAAACCCTATGAGAGTCGTTATGAGTCGGACACGACTCCATGGTACCTAACAACAACAACAACGTCAAAAAGGTTGGGGACCACTGGTTTAGAGAACTGGTTCCATATGTGTAGAATGAATGCCAGGGCATGCCCTTAAAATATGTATGTACAGGCAAAAAAAGAAACACAAATATAGATTGCGCATCCCTTCTCTAGAACGCTTGAGATCAGAAGCATTTCAGACTTCAGATTTTTGGGAGACTTTGGAATATGTGCGTGCACATAATGAGGTACCTTGGGGATGGGACCCACATGGAAACACAAAATTCATTTATGTTTCATATACGAGCTGTACCCATAGACTAACGGTGACTTTGGACAATATTTTAAACCATTTGGGGCTTGAAACAAAATGGGTGCCCACCGAGCCATCAGAAAGCAAAGCCGTGGTCCTCCCCGCCACCCACACGGCAGTCTGGGGTTGCCTGGCCTCACGGTCATTTTCCCCTTGTGGCATCCGATCAGTGCTCATAAGTGTTTGAGGATCTCAAGCATTGCTGATTCTGGGCATTTGGCTTAGAGGCGCTCACCTTGTCTCTCTCCCTTCCAAGGCTCGGCCTAATAACCACCACCTTCAGGAAGCAAGAAGCTGCGGAACCTTGACGTAGACCTCGACTTTCAGTCCATGGTTTCAGGCACGTCATTGCTGCGCCAGTTGTAGCTCTACCCCCTCAGGGTCCCCCCGCCGTCCCCTTCACAGGAGATGTTTGGCTGCTGCCTATGGCTGTGTCCAGTGAGCTGGGCGTGGCCAGAATTCCTGCTGCATCCCCCCCGCAGCAGCAGCTGAGCCCTTAACCTTTGAGAGGAGAAATCCTTAAAAGTGGCCTGGACTTAGGAGGATGGGCCATCAAATGGGCTGGACTTAGGGCCCAGCCACCCTGGGACGGAGACCCAAAGTACAGGGTTGTCCCCTTCAAAAGCAGGACATTCTGGGCAAACTAGGCTGAGTCACACAACCTAGCCCAGATTTAATTTTTGAAAAAGCTCACCATCCTTATTAGCATCGATAGGGTCGGAATGGGACCACCTGAAGGGCCCTGAGTGACATGAGGGCCAGGAGGGCAAAGAGGCTCCGTATCCTAAGCTCTCTGCTGATTGTCTCGCTGCCTCTTACTGTGGAGAACAGGCGTTTCAGAGAGATGTGTGTGCCCCGGGATCATCTTTAGCCGATGAGCAGATTTCAAACTTGGATCTTTAGGCTGCCCGGAGACCTGTTCTTTCCTGGCTTCTGGTTCTCTGAGGGGACTGTCATCACCCCAGCCCCAGGAACCAGCACCATAATACAGGGCGGGCGCTGCTTTTGAGAAGGTCCGGGACCGGGACCGTGCAGGGTCAGTGGGCTCGCATCCTCACAGCCCTTCGTCAGCCTCTCCTCCCCCGCCCTCCACACTGCAGCCACAGCCGCTTCACATGTGGCTATAAATCCTCCCTGTAAACACCCAGCACACTGCCCTCTATGGCTTAGCAGCTTCTGACACTAATTGCTCTACACCGCTCCTGCAACTGGCAACACCTTATTAAAAGTGAAATAGATCATACTGTCCACTCATTGCCACTTTATAGAGATAAAGCATTCCTACGACATGGAAAAGCTGGCCAGGAAATTGACAGAGTGGTTTTGAAATAGAAGCCCACACGGCTGGACGCGGCCCATCTGGGTTCCACTGGGAATTCCCCTGGTGTTACCCCAAGTTTGCCTCCCCGAGAATCTCTTTCGCTGTTTGATTTCCCGCTCAGGGCCAGCTCCTGGCAGACAAACGTGGCTGCTCACAGCGCTGGGAAAGTGGCACGGGCCCCTTCTGCACAGCTCATCCATCCCTTCCTCCTGAGGACAGAGCCGGGTGGGGAGACCCTGGCTAGCAGTGGGCAGGGAACGCTGGAGGAGGGACTCGGACGCAAGCCAGAGAGCTCTGGGTCCAAGCCCAGGGCAGCGCCACTTCCGGAGGATGACCTGCCGCGTCCCAAATCCCACACAAAGCAGAGCTAAAATCGGCCCTGTCTCCAGAGACTTGCAGACAGATGGGCCCCATCTTCAGATTTTCTGACTCCATAATGGCGCACAAACAATGTGCGCTCAGTAGAAGCCATACTTGGAATTTTGAATTTTTTTTTCCTGGGCTAGCAATCCGTGGAACGATCCTCTCTCAGATGCAATGGTGGCAGTGAGCCGCAGCTCCAGGTCAGCCCCACCTTGAGGGAAACCAGCTATCACCCTACAGTGCGCTGTGCTGCTGGCCAAGAAGCTCAGCTGGTCAGGCCTTGTTGTTGGGTGCCATCAAGTTGGTGTCCGACTCATAGCAACCCTACCTACAACAGGTGAAACACTGCTGTCAGTACTTCTCTGCTGTTCATAGGGTTTTCAATGGCAGATTGATTTTTAGGAGTGGGTTGCTGAGTCCGTCTCCCAAGACTGCAGCACCTGATGTTCCCAGGCGGTCTCCCATCCAAGTACTAACCAGGCCCGACCCTGCTTAGCTCCAAGATCTGATGAGATCAGATGCCACAGTGGTATGGCCATAGGCCAGGTTAGGCCTTGGAAGTGCATTTTCAACTTTGATATTTTCAACTTACAATGAGTTCATAGGGACGTGACCCCACTGTAAATCAACTTACACCATAAGAGAATTTATCTACTGCTTAACCCCAACAATGCCAACTACACAAGGCAGATCCAAGCTGAAAGGGAACTGGATTAAGCTCCTCCATCCAAATTTCTGAAAACACTTTCACTCAACCTCAAATCCAAGATTACTTGGCAATTCATACAGCTTGTGAGTTAAGAATGTTATTTACATTTTAAAGAGTTATCAAAAGAATATGAAATAGACTATACGAAGCCCACACGCCTAAAATAGTTTCCATCTTCTCTTTCACAAAATGAATGAATGAGTGAATGAATGAATGAATTTGTTGACCCTATCTTTAAAAAAGCAAAAAAAGTAGAAAGCTGAAAGAAGACTGCAGGCAGGCACGAAGGAAACCGCTTGCCTGGGGAGAAGGATGAGGATTGGTGCAGGAATGCCATCGGGAGACCACATCTTGCTCCAAGCATCAGACACTTAGCCACAGCACTGAGATCTGAGTAATTGTGCTAACAGCAGTTGCTGGAAAGAGTCGGCCTGCTGGAGCCTTCGCCTTTTGTCTTCGCGATGTTTTACGGCTGATCTCCAGCCATGCCAGCATTGAGAAGCGGCCAAGGGGGCCAGGGTGGCCCCGGGAGCTGGCAGATAACAAGGGAGATGGAATGATGGAGAGGGGAGCCTATTGTCCCCGCCACGTTTTGTGTTTCGGAGATACTGAATTGTCTGATCGCTTTGACATTTCCGAGACCAAATTAAAATGCGCCACCATGGAGACAAAATGTCATTAGCCTCATTATAAGTGATTGTGTTAAAATAAATACAAAAATAAAGTGGGAATTAGTCCAAACCATTAAAATACAGAAGCGAAAGTGGCCAACAGGGACCTTACATGCGGCAGACGAAGAAAGGTTGAGGCTCCCTAAGGAGGCAGGAAAGATGAATGGAACAGGCCTGGCTGCTGAGCAAGGCTCCTGCAGGCCATGGCCTGCCGGCTCTTCCACTGCCCTGCGCTGGGTGACCTCAAAGAAGACACCAGACCCCTCCAAAAACCTGAACTCCTCTGCCAGGAAAAGAAGACAGTGACACCATCTTTTCAGGTGTCTGTGAAGGACAATGGAGTGGTCTGTTGAGAAAGACACTGTCTTCTGCAGGGGGGCAGGAACTGTCTTGGACAGGGAGAACGATGTCCTCACCTGGTCAGCTCTTGGCTTCCTCCAGAGCGTGGGCCTGGCTGCAAGAAAGTCTTCCACTGGGAGAGAGCCCAGTGGGGCACCCAGAGACCAGAGTTCTGATCTCAGTTCAGCTGGTCTAAACTCTGGGCTATCCCAGGGAAACTCCGACCACCCAGTGCGGTCGCCTTCCTCCATCCTCATCCACACCACATGACTCCACCCACACTTTGTCCCTTCATGGTTTCCTTCAGCCCCTTCTACCTGCCCACATCACCACGTAGCCTGCATCCACTGAGTTTCTCATCCCACTGATGGGCACTGGTCCATCATGCATTGTCTTAGGACCTTAACCTGAAACAATGACCTGAGCCAATGCTGCCAAAGGACAGAACACAAAATCCTCCCCCAACCTCCCTGGAAAAAGGGCATGGATTCTCACTGCCCCCACCCCTTGCCTCCCACCCCATGGAAGCCACATGAGGCCTGGCTCCCTGGGAGTAGTGATGGGGCTATGGTTTTCACCATGCGCAGCCTAAGTCTCTTTAACAAATGGGAGCCCACCCAACCAGAAACACAATAATAGTGTGATAATATCTTACATTAGCAGGATATTTCATCCTGTTTCCTGAGTTGTCTCCATCAATGGCACCCTGGACCCTCACAAAAATTCTATAGTGTGGCAAAGACAGATCTTAGCATTCCTTGCCAATATCTGACAAATGGTGGCTGTTGGAAAGGATATGTCTTGGCCAAGGTCCCACAGTCCGTAGGGGAGAGAGACTAAAGGCCACAGGCCTCAGTCCCACATCCAGTCCCAATTCCTGAATTACTTTGCTGGAGTTTTAAAGAGAGCATCAAGAACTTCACTGGCACCATTAGAGGGTGAATTCCCAATGCCCGCAAATGGCCTGGCGTGGAAGAAGAGCATCCAAAATGATCAGTAGGGATGCGCAAAGGGGCTCAGAGGGCTTTGCTGACATGAGTTCGCTAATCCCCAAAGCTCCCGGCACAATCTGTGGCAGAGGAAGGCTTTCTGCCTTGGCCTCTGCTCCTCCCCTGATCTATCCTCAGGATCCCTCAGGAGCTGCGGGGATGGGTTGGCCACTTTTTTTCTATTGTATCAAATGAGCCTGAGAGAAGGCTCCTGGGAGGACCCTGTGAGAATACCAGAAAGGGGAAGGAAGCTGGGCTCGGTGCCGCATGCCTGGAATCCCAGCGTCTTGGGAGGCGGAGGCAGGAGGATCGCAAGTTTGAGACCAGATGCAGTCTGTGTAACTTAGCGAGACCCTGTCTCAAAAAAAGTAAAAAAAAAAAAAAAAAAAAAAAAAAAAAAAAAAAAAAAAAAGGGCTGGAAGGGGTGCAGCTCAGCGGTCCAGCACTTGCAAAGCATGCAAGCATGAGGCCCTGGGTTCAACCCCCAGTATTGCAAAAAAAAGGGGTGGAAGGAGAAAGAATGAGGGGGGCTCATCATTCCTGATGGAATCAGAGACCACAGGCGTGGCGAGTATTAGCTAACGGCATTGCCCTCAACATATAAGCAGACGGACATTTTCCTGGAATCCCAGACACAGTGCTTACTATTTAATGGGTGTGTGCAACCATTACTGCCCATGTGTGTGCCGTCCTGGGGTTAGGGGCAAGAGCATATACTTCGTGTGTTCCTCCAGAGCTGGCACTGAAGGCCTCAGGAATAGCTGCCTTCCTCCTGCCCAGGTCACATGTTGCCATTTGAGTCTCTGGCTCACAGAGTACCCCAAACCCAGAAGGCATCTGATTTCTTTGATTTTTTTTTTTTTTGTCCCTGTGTATAGTCCTTCTCCCATTTCCCTTTTCCACTTGTGTTAGTCACCCTTCTGCTACTGTCGCAAAACAGCTGAGACAATCAACTTATAAAGAGAAAGGGTTTGCTTTTAGCTTACAGTGTTGGAGGTTTTAGTCCATGGCCAGTCGGCCCTGTTGCGTTTGGGCCTGTGATGAGGCAGCATGTCATGGTGGGAATACAAGGCAAAACCATTCACCTCGTGGCCAGGAAATGGAGTCTCAGTACCTCCTCCCAAGACACACCTCCATTCACCTAACTTCCTCCTACTAGATCCCACCTCTTAAAGGTTCTACTACCTCCCAAGATCCTGCAGCCATAGCCCTGTGGCATCCGATCCCATCAGATCTCAAGCTAAGCAGGGTCAGGCCTGGTTGGTACTTGGATGGGAGACTGCCTGGGAACACCATGTGATGTAGGCTTGGGACACAGAACCAGCAACCCACTCCCCAAAAAATCAACCCGCCATTGAAAACCCTATGAATAGCAGAGAAGCACTAACAATAGTGTTTCACCTGTTGTATGCAGGGTCATTATGAGTCGGATACCAACTCTGACGGCACCTAACAACAACAACAACAAACCTCCCAGGAGCACCATGGGCTGGAGACCAACCCTTTAACGCACTTGCCTTTGGGGGACATTGAAGGTCCAAAGTAGAGCAACCTGTGGCTATTGATTTAAAAATTGAGCTTGTTTCCCTCTTTGGTCTATGAGATCGGTATCAGAACAAAGAAGGCCTTTCGCCACTGCCACCAACCCACACTGAGGCCCCGAGGACCACGCAACACCATGGACTGGAAGAAGGATGGTCGAGAAGGGTCTCATGGAAGGACCGGCCTCGAGCTGAGGAAGTGCGCCTGCAGAGGTGAGGGACGCCAGCACCTTTCCCCCGAGCAGGAGGGTGGAGGGTGGAGGTCGCGTTCTAAAACCGGTCAGACACCAGCCTTCAAGGCTGTGGAGGCTGCAGCCAGGCCCCATTTCCTGAGCACTCACTAGCATTACAAAGCATCAGCCCTGGACCCAAGATGCTCCGTTTCTGAGCTGAGGGGCCAGGCGCCACCCTTTCAGGAGTGAGGAAGAAAAGCCCCGCTATACCCTGCTGTCTTCTTGCTTGGAACCTTCCCTGCCACTGTTTGCATTGGGATCCTGCTGACTTCCGCCCCCAGGTTCCCCAAGGAGCGGGTGAGGTGGTATCTGAAAGGACCCCAGGGCCTTGGAGCAAGGGGTCTGTGTGCTCAGCAGCCCTGACCCCCGCTGACAATCAACCTGTGGCAGCCATCTGGGGGTGTCTGGGGATCTGGCATGGGATGCTTTCTGTAGCTTCGTAAGGAGCTGGCCCCAGGCTCCCAATCACTTGCAGGAGCGGGAAGAAGGGAAATGATTGTAAGGCGGTGTTTCCGATGCCATCTCTGCCTTGGCTTCACCCCACAGCTCCCAGCCGCCTGCGTCAGCCTCGTCCTTCCAACCGGATGCAGCTGGGTGCACCCGCAATGGCCAGGACGGAGCTGAGGTTGCTGTGCCCCCCACCCAGCCAGGGGCCCAGGACAGGCGGTCAGAAGCAGCGCGCCCCCACCACGCCCCTCCTGGCTCGCCAGAGTCCCCTCTTTGCTGTGTGGCAGTGGTGACAAGACTGCTCAGTATTTACACTGAGATTGTCCTGAAAACCCTCTAATGCCTGCTGTGACTCTTCTCAATTAACCTCCTCCCACAGGCCCAAGCCAGGAGCTCTGCTCTGACTCCAGGCAGAGCACTGAGTCACAGAGAGGGTGCCTCAGCTGCCACGGGGGCACAGGGGCAGACAGCGACACAGTGGCTCCTCCGCTCTGTCCCTAACCTGCCTACCAAGGTGTCACTATTAGTCGATGGCCCATCCAGAGATTGAGCCAAGGAGCGTGTGTGAAGCTCACTTCCCCTCTCGATGCCTCTTTCTGAAGGCCACCAGGACCTCTCGATGGCCCTGGTTCACTCCCCTGCCCAGTGCATTACCCAACCCTAAGTGGCAAACTGACTTCAGGAAAAGCAGGGAGGCTGTGCAGGAAGTTCTCACACAGAGAATTCTAAGAAGCGAAAGTCTGTTTGCAGTTGCACACCCCTAAAATGTCGGGTGACTGCTGCTGTAGCCCTGGGGCATCTGATCCCATCAGATCTCGGAAGCTAAGCAGGGTCAGGCCTGGTTAATACTTGGATGGGAGACCGCCTGGGAACACCAGGTGCTATAGGTGTGGGAGATGGACCCAGAAACCCACTCCCAAAAAACAATCCACCACTGAAAACCCTATGAACAGCTGACAAGCACTGATAATAGTGTTTTCCCTGTTGTATATAGAGTTGCTATGAGTCGGATACTGACTCGACGGCACCTAACAACAACAACAACGGAATGTCAGGTGTGCATCTGTGTCCTCCACCTTCTCTGAAGTATCCCCACAGAGGAAGTGCGTTTCTGAGGTGCTGGTTCTGTAGCCAAGGAGCCAGGGCCCAGGCTGCTCCTGCGTCACCCATGACAGCCCCAGCTTGCGTTGGTGGCTCAAGCCTCATCCTTTCTGACTGAGAAGAGAGGCTGCCAGGCTTTCAGAATGCCGCTCCTTTGTGTGATTTCTAGTCAGTTCCCAACCAAAGGGTAGATGACCCAGAGGACCAAGAGCAGCCTGGTAGGAAGGTGACCTCCCTCTGCACCCAGCTCTCTACAGGTGGCCTTGTGACCTGCTCAGACCGGTTCACTGTTAAGATATGAGTCTCCTCATTTGTAAACCAAGGTTTGACTTAAATTGTCACAAGGTCCCATATAATGACAGTCATTTGTGGCACATTTGGCCTCCCTCTGTCTTGGACATCTTTCATGCTCCAGATTCAATACTGAAGAGACTGTTATTAGCGCAGGGTGGACTTTAGTAACACAGTGTTGATTCTCTGGTCATACACTGCAGTGATTTGATGACACATGGTCAAGAACTCTGTGCCTAACCGAAGACCCGCACATCACTCACTGGTTGGTGCTTGCCTGACCCACATATGAGTTACCCACGTGTCACCACAGAAGATGAACTCTTGCTTCTGCGCAGTTATTTTGACCTCCTTTAAAGCTGATACTGGCCAGAACTCAGCCCTTGTCCTCTGCTCTGCTTTCCTTCCTTTTGTGATTTCATGCAGACTGTGACTTTAAATATCCACTATATGCCAATAACTCTATATGCAAAACTGACTCAAATATTGTGCGTGTCCATGTACACAGAAGCACGTGCGCACATGCACACACACACACACACACACACACACACTGCAATCTCATTTCAGATCCAGCTGCCTACTCAACATGCCCAATAGACATATCAAGTGCAACATGTCCAGATAAACTCCCCATCTCTCCTCTTCCACACATAGGTTTCCACTGCAGGTGAGGTTGATTTCATCCTTCCCAATGTTCGGGTCAACAAATTTGGTGTCTGCTGAAAACATTTTCTCTTGCCCCATATTCTGCTAGCCTAGTGGTTCTGCCTTCAGCCCACAGCCATGACCTATGAGTACCATTTCCTCTGCTATCGCCCTGTGTGGAGCCACTGTCATCTCTTGCCTGAGGTATGGCAATAGCCTCCTAGATGGTCACTCTGCTTCTACCCCTCAGCAGCCAGAATGTCCTTCTAAACAAAAGGAGATGATGTTTCACCTCTGCTGACGATCTGTAAGCACTCCTCCTCCAATTCAGAGCAGAGCCAAACTCCTTAGAGAGGATGTATTAGTCAACTCTCCGTTACTGTAACAAAATACCTGAGATAATCAGCTTATAAAGAGGAAAAGCTTATTTTGGCTCAGAGTTTCTGAAGTTTCAGTCCATGAGCCATCGGCCCTGTTGCTTTGGAACTGTGGCAGCTTTATAACATAGGATGGAAGGAGCGTGTGGCAGAGGAAATCCATTCACCTATGGCAGGGGAGCAAAAGTGACAAAAACCAGTGTGCCACAATCCCCTTTCAGGGGCACACGTTCAATGACCTAAACCCCCCCATCTGCCTCCACCACCTCCCAATAGCATTAAGCTGGGGGCCACGTGTATTAGTCAGCTGTCATTGCTGCTGTAGAGAAGCCAATATATAAACCTTGTTGAACACAGCAAACAGTAACCAAGCCATGTCCCCTACATTTCATCACCCTTATGATATTTTCTCTGCCAAGTTAATTAGTTCATACCTTTACACTCAGCCTCACTCAGATCTTTAGGTCATTAGACCTACAGTCCAATGTCTAATAGAGTCTTTATTTTCCTCGAAAATGCTGTGAGCCCTGTCTGCATTTCTATTGACAGCAGCATGCTGGTCTTTGTTCTTCTCATCAGAATCGCTCCTCAAGCCCTCCAGGATCTCTCTCGCTCACATCTCCACACTCTTCCAAGCTCCTGCAGACAAGTTCCATAGGCCCAGGAACCCCATGGTTTGGTTTCTGCACAGCAAGGACCCCACTCTTGGTACCAATTTGCTGTATGCAGCAGGTGTCATCAATGTCGTAGAAAAAACAACCCAAGCAAATTAACGGGAGAAGAGGTTTACAGAGGAGCTCACAGTCAGAGAATCAGTTCGTGATGGTGGCAGGGCAGGCATGATAGACGACCTCACATGATGGCAGATATGGAAGAGAGAAGGACCTGAACTATAGGTCCAGGGTAAAATCCTCCAAAGTGCCACCACCAGGGAGCTACTTCCTCCAAGCTAGACCAGCCTCCCAAAGTTCCACAACCTCCCAAGACAGCGCCACCAGCTGGAGACCCAACACTAGAGCATATGACCGTGACGCCAAGCCTTTAACGCAGCGGCCTTTGAGGGACATTTACTCAAGCCACAGCAGAAGACAACAGGGCTTATTCGACTGAGTTACTGCGTTGCTTTTCTGACCACAAGCCCCCCTACTCTCCCCATTTCCTTACTCTGCTTGAGTCACACATGGCTCTTTTCTAATCCTTAATTAAGCCAGGTAAATTATACTCATGCCTTGGGGTCTTCACACCAGCCAGTCCTTCTGCCTGGAATGCTCTTTCCAAAAATGCTCCCTTCCTTCAAGGCTGCTCAAGTGTGACCTTCAAAGGAGGTCTGCCAAGACTATCTTGGCGAAAATCACAGCTGTCTTTGCCAGTATTCCCAGGCTCCATAGCCTGATCTATTTTTTACTTTCTATCCATGTTATTTCTCAGGTTCGAACCCACTATAAAATGTATGTATGTGGTATCTTTATTATTATATGCTTCCCTTCACTAGGATATGAACTTCCCAAGGGCAGGAATTCAAGTTTGTTGTATTCACCGGCGAGTTCCAAAGTCCTAGATGTTTGTTGAATGAAGTTAAAGAACAATGGTCATGCGGAAAAGATAACAAAAGTACAAAGCGCTTGTGTTAATTTCACACATTCACTTAGCAAATCATTCTGATGCCAGACATGGGGGGGGGGGACGAGCAGTCCTCTACACACACCAAGCAATTCGTCCTCAGAAAACAACTGGCTACCCTCAAGATTCAATTCAATTCCAACACCATCTAACTGGAGATAGCTCTGGACCCCAAAGGTCTCAGGGCTCGGTCCCATGTGACTGTCCCCCAACTCAGATGCCAATAGCAAATCCCAATTTGTGACCTGTGTTCTGATAATCCAGGTATAAATTAGGGTTCCCCAAGCCCCTTTTTTGGCTATGATTAACTTCTAGGGCAGCTCACAGAGCTCAGGGGAACACTTTAAATTTACTTATTCATTATAAGCCTGAAGCCATACCACTGTAGTGTCTGATCCCATCAGATCTTGGAAGCTAAGCAAGGTCAGACCTGGTTAGCACTTGGATGGGAGACTTCCTGGGAACACCAGATGCTGTAGGCTTGGGAAAAGGACCCGGTAACCCACTGCCCAAAAAACAATCTGCCATTGCAAACCCTATAAGTAGTTACAGAGCGACAGAGTTATAGAGTTACAGAGAAGCAGTAATAGTACTATTTTGCCTGTGCTTTGTAGGGCACTGAGTTGGACACTGACTCAACGGCACTAACAACAAACAACATTCATTATAAAGCTATATGCACATAACCAAATGGAAACGATGCACAGGGTGAACTGCCTGGGAAGGGACATGGAGCTCCCCTTCCCTCTCCGGGTCCCCCACCCTCCAGACACTTCACATGCTCAGAAATCCAGGTGCTCTCTGACCTCGTCTTTCTGGATTGTTTTGGAAGCTTCATGGTTGATCACATTGTCAGCCATTGGTGACAAATTCAACTTTCAACCCCTCCCCCCTTTCCAGAGGTCAAGGAGTTGGGGCTGAATGCTGCAACCATCTAACCATCTGGTCAGTTCCCTTAGCCAGCCTTCCTCCTAAGGGCATCCAGGAGTCCGCCAGGAGTCACTTCATTAGGAGGAAAGATGCTCTCATCACCCAGGAAGTGCCAAGGACCTCAGCATCATGAGTTCTTACCACTCAAGAAACTTATAAAGGTCTTAGGAGCTCTGTGTTAGGAACCTGGGCCAGGGCAAAATGTTACACCAGAAGATTCTCCTGGCTCCCCATCTATAAGGGCATTAGGGGCTCTGTCTTAATAGCCCGGGGCAGAGACCAATATATATTTCTTATTATTTCACAATAGAACACCAGGTAAATCCATTTACAAGAACTCAGTGAGCAATTAGGTATAGCTTTATCCTCAAATGTGGGCATGTTGTCCAATTAAAATAAATCCTTGAAGACATAAAGAAGAATTTAATTTTATTGGTCCTGCTGTCTGGAATTCTCAAACAAGCAGGCTGCCATTCTGTCTGTGAGTAAACAAGACAGAAGGGCTGGGCGGGGGGGGGATGCTCCATGTCTGTGACAGGTGAAGCCCCAACACAAAAAATTTAAAAATTAAAAAGAAAAATGCAAGATTCCTTCCCCCTTTGACTCCATTCATGACACGGACATTTAGAAACTTGTGAGGTTATTCAAAGTTCAGATTTTTCCAGCACCATCCTTCATTTTCCTGACATTTAAATCATACAAACCAAATCCACAGTGTGAGCAGAACACGGCTGCATAGGCCACTACCCTACCTTTTTCTTGGGCTGCAGCTGAGAACATAGCCTGGGGTCCCCCTTCTTCTCTCCCGCTGCTGTATACCCTGCCCCCTAGTGCCCAGCCAAGCCCCAGACACGGATGCCTGCTGTCAGTGTGATTCTCAGTTGACGTCTCTGTGAGGTGATTGTCTTCTAAGTCCTTTAGACTCTGAACAAACGCCTTCTTCTGAGCAGCCTCCATGAGGTCTCCTCCCTCTTTGTGCTCTGAGGGCTGTTCATGCAAAAAAAGCACAGAGGCAGTGCATTGGGCTGCACTGACGTGCGTGCAGGACTGTCTTCCGAGTGAAGGATCGGGACAGCGGCCTTTCTCAGTCATCCTGCTGTCCTGAGCCTCCAGGGTAGGGAAGAAAATAAACACACAACCGGTGCTTGTCGCTTTCTGAGAGAGACATGGTTGCTAGCTTGCAGGGGCTGCGTTCAGTCCACTCCTGCTCCTGACTCACCACTGTTCACTCTTGCCGAGGAACAAGTCGGTCAGGAAGCCGCGCCACAGCCGTGGCCTTTAAAGACACTGGGAAGACACCTGTGGAACCAGAGGTGGCAATCCATCAAGTCAGAATCACCCTCACCAGCCACAACATGAAGTCCCTGGAGAAGGTGAGTGCTGACTTGATCAGGGGGGGCGCAAAGGCAAAGAATCTCAAAGTGAAAGGGCCGGTTCCCACGCCGACCAAGACTCAGAATCACTACAAGAAAAACGCCTTGTGGTGAAGGCTCTAAGACGTGGGATCGGTTCCAGATGAGAATCCACAGGTGACTCGTTGACTTACACAGCCCTCCTGAGATTGTGAAACAGACGACTTCCATCAGTGTTGAGCCAGGAGGGGAGGCTGAAGTCACCACTGCAGATGCCTAAGTCAACGATTTTAATAAATTGGTTCATCTGTTGTTAAAAAAAGAAACAAAGAACCAGTGCTTGTCACATGACAGCCTTGTTGAATTCATTGGCTGTGGAGATGTCACAGGAAGTAGCTCTCACCTAAACCCCAGGTACATTGATAATAGGTCATGAGAAGGTCCTAATCAGTGAGCTAGATCGCAAGAGATTAACAATTTAGCTTTTAGAATTATTGTTGCCAAGAACACAGGAGGAAAGAAATCAGGCCAGCGGAGTCAGCAAAATACAAGAAAAATTATGATTCTGAATGCCAAAAGGTCAGCTCTTATTCACCAAGCCCCCTGGAGCTGCAACGGAGGCTGCAACAGTCAGGGAGTTGGAAAACACATGCTGTAAGATGAAGACATCTCAGAGCTGGTTCTGACCCTAAGAAAGACATCCCAGAACTGTGGATGGATCACGTCACCTGGCAGGTGCAACCCCTCAGAACTTCAGCACTGTCAGAGTTTGTCCCAGGCGTAAGGAGGGGCTGAGAAGGAAATGAGAGACCAGCAGAGGCGACGCTGCTCAAATAATTCCTGTCACAGGCCCGCCTTCCGCAGGGGGACACACAGGGAGGAAGTCTGGCTGCTTCCTGAGCTTGGAGACCAGGGACACAGACCTCTTGGGTGAGGACCTGATGCTTTGGTTCATGGGTAGATCCCAAAGGGGTTACAGAGAGAAAGAGACAAACAGAGAGAGAGACAGAGAGACAATCAAACACCCTAGGTCCTATTTGCCAGCTTCACTGCATCTTCTCTGTCTCCCTTTCCCCTCACCTGAGAACTTGGCATCTTACCAAAATTATTGAAGTCAGACAGGTACTATTCTCAATGTCCTGCCAAAGACCCCTCTTTTCCACTGAAAGTACTCAAAGACTTTAGCTGAGATTTTTTTCTAATATTTAGGACTGTTCTCACTCTTTGGTTATAGAAGACTCTTTTCAAATTGACTTGGTATTCTCAACTGATTTCAAAAATCTACTGCCTTGCTTGTAGGGAGGTCTACACTGCTCTTTAGAAGCTTCTAATTTTTAGCCCCATGGCCTCTGATCCTATTAGATCTTGGAAGCTAAGCAGGGTCAGCCTGGTTAGTCCTTGGATGGGATATCCCCTGGGAATATCAGGTGCTGTAGGCTTGGGAAAAGGACCTGGCAGCCTATTCCCAAAGCAATCAGCCATCGAATAGCACTGCCTGCCATGGCACAGTGTCAGGGAGTGTTTCATCTGTTGTACATAGGGTCGCTAGGAGTCAGACCCATCGCAAAGGCTCCTAACAACAACAACAATAACAACAACAAGCCTTTGAGTTCAGTGCTGGCTATTTGCCCGTATGAACCTTATCTCAGCTTTCAAGCTCACTCCTGATTACCTTCGAGCTCACAGACTAGAATCTGGTCTGCCCTAAAGAGAACTTCCAGAGCAGATTGGCTCATAATGCTCACATGCTCCGTGAGAGCCAGTTCAACTGAGTAACAATGTATTCATGGCCTAAAACTTCTCACCTGTTTTATCCCAGACTTGCCATTCCACAGAACAATCCTACTATTACACCTAAGAGTGTTATTACTGAATGGGTTCCTATAGTTAGCCACTGCTACAAAGTATTCATTAGAACCCACCTGAAGAAGACAAAGTATTTGATGACCCTGGTTACAGGTTCTGGATTAACCAAATTTTCAAGTAAACAAATAAGTGAAGCAGAGAAGCTGCTCCCAGACTTGGAGTCAGAGCAGATCAGAGACGCAGTCTGGTGACACGAGAAGAGAAACCATCATTCACTGGCCAGGGGAAGACGACGAACGTCAGATAGAGGGGTTGCTAAGATACCACGCTGACCATTTAAAAACTCAGGGCAGCAGCTCCCAACCGGGAGCGATTCTGTCCCCCAGGGGATGTTTGGCTCTGTCTAGAGACATTTCTGGCTATCAAAACTCTCAAGAGGTGCAACTGGCAGCGGGTGGGGAGAGGCCAGGGATGACGCTAAGCACCTATAACCCATGGAACACTCTCAGCGACAAGGAAGTGTCCTGGCCACAATGCCAAGTGCACGTGGTCAAGGAAGCATACCACACAACATTAGAAAGTCCGGCTCAAGATGCCCACCCAAAACCGTGACGATCAGAAGGCAAACCTTCCCGAAGGGCAGAACCCGCTTTATGAGCGCAGTAGTGAATGTGCCCAGATAACAAGCCAGAACACGAGAGCTAAGCATAGGGTGGACTCCCACATGGACCTGCAGCGCCATTCAGGGAGAAAGAAAACAGCGAGATGATCAGGTCAGGACAGCCCCAAGTCCAAGTGGGAGATCTAAGGGGATGTGTTGAAAACATTGTTTCATTTACTCAAAGGACAGGGCGGGCCCCCAAGGGCCAGTGCTCCTGAGTCCTGCCTGAGGTGGTTGAAGGAAGCAGGTTACCACTGGTCTTGAAAGCTACAGTTCCAGCTGGCACCACGGCGCACACCTATAATCCTGGGGACCCGGGAGACGGAGGCAGGAGGATTGTGAGTTCAAGGTCAGAGGCAGCCTGCGTAACTTAGTGAGACAGTGTCTCAGGACAAAACTAGGAAAGGGGCTAGGGGTGCGGTCTAGTGGCAGCACATAAGCCTAGTATGCACAAGGCTCTGGGCTCAACCCCCAAATACTGCGAAAACAAAACAAAACAGTCCCTCCCGGCTGCCCATACGTCCTGAATCACTTTTGCAGAGTGGGCGGCCTGCTGCCAAACCAGAGAAGGGTGGCATGTGGAGTCGGACACTGGCTCTCATGCCTGCTTACCACGATCAGCCTAGTGACACTGTCAGGCTGGGGCCTCTGAGAACCAGACATCAGGACGAGGTTAAACGTGCAAGACACACGTCAAGAGAAGCAACTGTAGTGCCGGGCGCAGTGGCGCACGCCTGCAATCCCAGCGGCTCGGGAGGCGGAGGCAGGAGGATCACAAGTTCGAGACCAGAGGCAGTCTGCGTAACTTATCGAGACCCTGTCTCAAAAAGAAAAAAAAAAAATGGGCTGAGGGCTCAGCTCAGTGGTCCAGCACTTGCAAAGCATGCAAGCTCGAGGCCCTGGGTGCAACCTCCAGTACGGCGAGAGAGAGAGAGAGAGAGAGAGAGAGAGAGAGAGAGAGAGGGAGAGAGAGAGAGAGAGAAGCAACTGTGAGAGAGCAAGGGAGGAAGGAGCCACGAGGTGCAGCACGTGGCCGTGCCAGCCCTGCCAGTCCCTGCTGACGGTAAGAGGAAGGCAGGCAGGCAGGATGGGGGGAAGCAGGCAGGACAGGGTGGCTCTGAGCAGAGCTTGGAGAGCAGCCTGGGGTGCCTTCCGGTGCAAGTCACCCCTCACAGCGGACCACACCTCACAAAGGGCACCTGACGTGGCATCTCCACCCCATTCGATCACAGCTGAGAACAGGCCATGTGACCCCGCCTCAGAGCCAACACAGCAATGGGCTTTAGAGAGCTGCCCTGGGTTCTTGGTCAGTGGCACCTCTATAGCCAAAAAATGGAGAGACATTCACATGTCCAGCCCAGTGCTAGGACTACATTTAATTCACCTCGGGATAAACTCTATGCTCAGGAGAAGGCATCCATTCCCAATTCTTCCACTTTCCACTCCTTTCTGTGCATTTCCTTTAATATGCTTCACTAAAATCTCTTTCAAAAAGTTTCTAACCCTGCCTCCAGGAAAAGGCATTTCCATCTTAAGCCAGAACGGCAGGGACCTCAGTATCTCCCAGCTACTGGTGCCAGGGAAAGGGCCAGGACCGGGGAGTGAAGGGAGAGAACTCTCAGAGATGAAGAGTCATGCGCAGTGGGAATGGATGGGTGCTCTCCTCAGCCTTTCACTCCTGCAAAGGCTGGTTTGTATTTATGTCCCCTCCATGGTCTTCTCTGACAAATGAGAGGCCATTCTGGCTGCTGGTCTGCACCCACTGGTGTATTACCCATTTTTACCACAAAGATGGCATTGTCAAAGAACATTACAGCTGCTCTGGGATGGGGTCCGCCCCACAACTGTATTGTAGCAATGTCCAGAGGGACGTGTGGCCAAGGACACAGCCCAGGCTCAGTCGCAGGGGGAAGCAGCCAGAGCGGAGCCATTCGGAGCTTCTTGCCAAGGGTGATTTGACACTCTGTCTGGACTCTAGTCCGAAGCACATGCCATGACAGGACAGTGGTCTCAAGGTGGTGCCTGTCCCAGGCTGCCATGGGGGCTGACTGAGGTGAAAGGAAGGAATATTGGCATCTCCACTTCCAGCTTCGCCCCTTTCCTGATACGCATGTGTAATGGCATATGGGTCATCTCTACGTCAGTGAATGCGCATTGTATGTACGAGCTGAGCTTAAAATTCTTATGTAAAACCCAGCTTCGCCCCTTTCCTGATACGCATGTGTAATGGCATATGGGTCATCTCTACGTCAGTGAATGCGCATTGTATGTACGAGCCGAGCTTAAAATTCTTATGTAAAACACATCATCAACCCACCGTGCATGGTGGCACGTGCTTAGGATCCCAGCATTCTGAAGGCTGATGCAGGAGGATCGGGAGTTCAAGGCCAGCCTGGGCTACTTAGGAAGCTTGAGGTCAGCCTGGACAACTTAGCAAGACCTTCTCTCAAAAAGAGTTGTTGTTGTTGTTAGGTGCCATCAAGTCATGTCCGACTCATAGTGACACTCATAGGGTTTTCAATGGCAGATTGTTTCGGGATTGCCTCGGGAGTGTGTTGCCTCGTCCTTCTCCCATTTTTTTTTTTTTTTTTTTTTTTTGTGGTGCTGGGAATTGAACTCCAGACCTCAGACACTGCAGAGCGGCGCTCTACCAACTGAGCTAAATCCCAGCCCCTCAAAAAGAGTAGTTTATAATAAAAAATTGAGGAGACCAATTTTAATAAAGACCAATATAATAAAACCAATATGATAGAGACCAATATAATAAAAAATTGAAGAGAGATATTAGGGAGGCTTCATTTTTTTATAATAACAGGAAGTGATGGTACAAAGCTGGGGAGATGAGAGCTACTGTGTTGTTGGATAAAGAGCAACTGGGTCCAGGAGGTGGTCGACTCCCTCCCACTAACGGCAGCAGGCCTTGCAGGTGTCCAAATGACACAACCAGGAGAACCTTGGTGCAAATCCATAGCACCCGGGTCCAAACCATGCTGGGACAGCAAGGCAGCAGAACTGCACAAAGCGAGGCGCCTGGGCAGGAACAGGGGTTTCTGAAGCAGAAAGGCCAGGACGGGAGTTATTTTCTGAGCAACACTGAGTAGAATTTGTAACTACAGCAGCTCTTGCCTGCAGCCGTACGCCTGCAGCATCTGATTCCGTCAGATCTCAGAAGCTAAGCAGGGTCAGGCCTGGTTAGTATTTGGATGGGAGACCAGGTGCTGTAGGCTTGGGAGGACCCAGCAACCCACTCCCAAGAAGCAATCAGCCATTGGAAACCCTATGAACAGCAGAGAAACACTGGCAGTTTTTCATTTGTTGTACATGAGGCCATTATGAGTTGGACACCGACACAACGCCACCTAACACCACCAGCAACACAGCAGCTCTTAAGTGGTGCCTGTGGCCACAGGTGTAAGCAGGGAGGGACCAGTCCAGGAAGTCTGCCTCACCCACCAGTGTGCAAGGAAGACCCAAGGATCCTCCGTGCCCCTTCCATCTCTACCATCCCAAGGCTGGAAGACCACAGGGTCCAGCAAACAGTACTCTCCTCTCCATCAGCAGGTCCCAAGTGAAAGCCTACTGCAAGGCTGCTCATGTTCCAGGCAGCTGACATGGAAAAGGTCCCCCAGCAGCCACAAAGGCTAACAAGAGGAGCAGAGTGTTGGGTGTGTGCGCACACGTGTGTGCCGTGGGGGGGTAGGTGGGTTGGGTGTGTGTGTGCCATGGGGAGTAGGTGGGTTGGGTGTGTGTGTGTGCACATGTGTGTGCCGTGGGGGGTAGGTGGGTTGG